>JARHVA010004110.1:882500-1042500 GCA_037957365.1 Torreya grandis
AATAAAAAGAAATATATTTACTTATAGACTACTATAAAAGATGATTCAGATGGCCATTTATCCTATTCAACTAATTTTTAAGCTTCTAACCTCTAACTCCAAAGTTTGACCACTTTTCCAAACATGCCCAAATCACTGGGCCTTTAAAATAAAAGTTGATAAAAAGTCAACCTCTGATCAATGCAGATACCTAAGCTAGATACCATATTTCGAGACCATAAAAAATCATTTCCATGCCAAATTTCAAGCCTCCACACCTTTTGGAACCATGAATTCCTTTATGCCACCAAACACATATTCTTGAGAAGAGAAGCCAGTGACCACTCAAAATGCTCCACCTGGCACAAAATCATTCATCCACTTGTGAAACCACATAAAACATGTCTTAAATACATGTGCAAACATTATTGAGAAAAAATTACTTCATGACACATCTTCATTCTTTAATTGACCCTTGAAACCAAGCATTTTAGGCATACAGAGTGATCATCTACATCATGCACCTTGACCAAATGATCAAAATCACACTTGGGCATCTTAGGAGCATCTCCAATATATCTATCCTTATTTGACATGCAAGAAACAACTTGAATCATCTATTAGATACCTTATATATGCCTTGTAACACTTTAAGTGCTATATTGGCACCTTTTAGATAGTCATCACTACCAAAAATGGTCAACTTAGACTTTTGACCATAAAACACATATCTAAGCATAAAAAGACCTCAAACCACCTTGGAATGACTTATGAAAATATTTCTCAAGACCTCATACAAACCACTTCTTCATTCTCCTTCAAGTAACCACTTAATCAAAGCATCAAAATTTGATCAAAAAGACACTTTAGGACTAGGAGACCTAAACATACCTCTTGAACAACATTCTTACTTCTTCACTTATAGGAGTCTCTTATGAAGCATAAAAATAGACCTCTAATCCCCCAAGATTGATTTATAATAGTGTGAATCTTGGAGTAACCCAAAAATTCTCATATTCTTCTTCCTTTATAGTCAACATAGTCTTATTCTTCTTCTTTTTCTTCTTTGACTTGTCTGTGACTACCTCTTCTGTTCTTAAAATTTTCTCATTCTCTCTCAGACTTGAATAGGCAAAAAATGATAATGACACCATGTATTGATCTATATTATAAACTGAATTGAACTTTTCAAGATCTGTCAATGATTGATATGTATAATAAATATAATCATTTACAATTTTAGATTGATCTATACTCATCTTTAGACTATCTTTGTCTTCCTTCTTTAATTTTTCATTATTTTGATCTCTTAATTGAAAGCATGAGTAGGTAATGAAAATTCTTGAATGAAAGACATATTCTCCACCTTGGTAAATGCACAATCTTGATCTACAAATATATCAATTTGAACTCTCTTTTCTTCTTTAGGACTGTATAATTTTTTTTCTTTTCTTTCTTGAAAATTTAGAACCTGATTGGTCTTGACTTGACTAAGAGATCCCTTTTGCTTACAAAATTTAGAAATATTTTCAAATCCCTTGCATTCAAAACATGCAATACTTCTTTGATACTGACAAAATTTAGCTAAGTGACCAATTCTTTAATAATTGAAACATGTTACATTCTTAGGAGTAGACTCACATTGCTTTATCTTCTTTGGACATTGATTAGCTAAATGTCCCTTCTCCAAACACTGGAAGAATTTTATCTCATTCATAGGATTAGATAGATTGATTCTCTTAGCCTTCATCTTGAAATCTTTGGCCTTATGACTAAACTCATGACAAATATGATAGTATCCATTAAAATTCAAATGTTTTATGGCATTAGGGTGTCTTACCTTGTTAGAGCTAACACACTTAGCTTGGGTATTGGTCTTTGTTGGTTTTTCCTTTTCCTCTTCAATGATTTTCTCCTTTGATTGAGATACTACTAATGGATTCTCAATGAAACCTAGACCTTTTTTACAACTTGAAGACTTTTGATTTATCAATAGACTGTTAAGATCATTTATGCTTTTCTCATACTTAGAAAAAAACTTATCTTTATTCAAAGCTTTCTCCAATTTATCACTCAAAAACTTGTTTTGTATAATAAACTTGGAACACTCTTCTTCCTTACTTTTTAGGCTTGAAGATATAGAATCCAATTTTAAAGTTAAGAACATGATTACTCCATCATGATCCTTATTATCTTTAGTTATCTTAGCCTCAAAAACACTAAATTAAACTTCATAGTATTTCAAATTGGCCTTCAAACCTTTACATACCTTTCTTTCAATCTTTAAATCTTCAAGATCAATTTTTAGTTCAATCTCATAGTTTGAATTGTCTTCCTCATCTTCCTCATTTTATCCACTCTAGTTTCCTTCCATTTGATGTGAAAAGTCCCTATCATCATTTGATTTGATTGCCATGAAAATGAATTCATCATCCTTAGCTTCAGTTTCATTATGGCTATCATCAGATTGACTATCATAGCCTATTTCTAAGTCACTGTCATCCATCTTTGTGTATAGACTATTTTTGTCCTTATGAAACTTCATTTTTTTATCAAACTTCTTAAATGATCTCTTATTTATATCAAAATTAAAACCTTTATTACCCTCTATTTGATCCTCAGCCACATATTTCTTATGCTTGTGAGGACATTTGCTTGCAAAATGACCTACTTTACCATAGTTGAAACACTTAAAAGGAAGCTTACCTCTATACTTACCTAATCTAATTTTTAACCCACTTGAAAACAAAGTAATTAAATCATCATCAGATATATTATTTGACACAACATCTGTACCTTGAGATCCATTAATTTGTGTCTTCTTTTCTTTCATCTTGTTCTCTACCTTGAAAGCAACATCCTTCTTAGGAGGCTTGTCTTCATTTATCCACATTTCATAAGTAGTAAGAGATCCATAAAGCTCATCCATCTTCATTAGTTTAAGATCACGACTTTCCTCAATTTTAGATAGCTTAGAGTCAAACTTTTAAGATAGAGATATTAAGACCTTTTGAACAAAAACATCCTCGTTGAGATCTTCTTCAAGACCCCTAATCATATTGACCACATCATCCACTCTATTTAATAAGGATGCCACATAATCCTCCTCCTTCATTTTAAGACTCTCAAACTATCTTCTAAAAGTTTATAATTTTTCTAGCTTGATGTTTGAGTCTCCTTCATAGATTATATTCAACTTAGTCCACATATCCTTAGCTATTTGATAGTGAATGACCTTTGAGAACTCAGTCTCTGATAGACCACTAGAAATAGCATTCATAGCCTTTGAATTGATTTCAAATAGTTTCTTTTCAGTATCACTAGTAAGAGAACTAGTAGGAATAAAAAATCCATCAAAAACAATATGCTAAACATCAAATCTTAGAGCCATGATAAAAGTCTGCATTCTTGAACTCCAAAAAGCATAGTTTGAACCATTACACAATGAAGCTTTTTTGCAAGATAAACCACCTTGCATTCCTTGACTTTCCATTATACCTTAGAATCAACTTTCAAGATATTAAGCCTCAAAAGGACAAGCTCTAATAAAAATTTATATAAGTAAACACCACTTATAGGGGGGTGAATTAGTGGTTAATAATATTTCAATTCAATTCCCAACTCTTCAATACTTAACCAATCACATCAATATGCAAGATAAATGAATCAAAGAATAAACATGAATGTAACCATTACATAAGATTTATGTGGGAAACCCTCATGGGGGTGAAAAACCACTCTCAAGTCTATAAAAAAATTGAATAGAGTCCTATATGATGATAATAAACATGAGGCTTTAGTCAAGCACCCACTTCATAAGGAGCACCAACCCCTAAATATGACAAGCACCAACTTGCTTAAGATTTTGAGCACCAACATAACACCTTATCAAATGAACAAATCTTCAACTTTTATTTCTTCTCAATATGATAGAGAAACCCTAAAATATCACTCTTTTCCAAGTTCACAACTCCACATAAGTCACCAACAACAAGCTATCTTTTCAACACAAGTAAATAACCTCTTCACAAATATTTCACTTATATTCAAATATGAACTCATAAATCTGATAAAAATAATCAATATAATCAAAAAATTATGCTGAGTATAATGAAAATTTTCTCTTCTCAATCTCATATAAACATTGGTCACCAAGACCCCCAACAACCTTTGTGCAAGGTATTTAAATATCAACATACACACTTGCTTGTCTAACTTCATACACACACCCAAAAGGCATAAATCACCTTGTATATATACCAATTTTAATTATGGTCAGCCATATATATTTAGAAGATCTTAGGAATAATTATTCATGTCCCCCAAGTTTGGCCATGATCTTCTACATAAGCTTTCTATACCATACCATGAATTCATGTCACAAACACCTCACACACAAAGCACAACACCAATTGTGTGAGTATATTTGAATAAATTAAAGATTATTAAAATATTCAATATATATATAAAATTAATTAAATAAGTCCTTAACACTATTTAACCATTATAAACACTTTATCTAATCATATACCCTAAACAAAGTCAATCATCCAAAATAGGTTCCTTTTGTTAGCAAAACCATCATGGTCAACTATGAGTCCACCATTAAATCATCTTCAAGTGACTAGGAACAATACTAATCTTATGGATAGAGGGAATACATACACTAAATCAAATCTAAGATCTCATAACCATTCCTACTCACTAATTAGGCCTTTAATTCCTTTTCACTCTAATCACTCTTTCTCTCTTGTGGCATCATTTCCTTCATATCAACTAGTCAAATTTAACCTTCTAGAACTTTGACACAAAAAGATTAATCTTCCAAATTTTTTTTATGGATGTTTGGGATAAGTATTTATCTTCAAAAATTACTTATTATATCATGTTGTCATTCTCATAAATCTTCCTTAAAAATAAGAATATTGTTAATAACCCATTTTTTATGGGACCCACACACTATCAAGAGACCAAAAATACTTTATCAAAAACCTGAAGGAGTCCTTTTCAACCTATAATAATAATCCTAACCTTTCACCATCATAATAGGCACCAAAAATAAAGATCTTTCCAATCAAGTCTAAGACTAGGGTTTTAGCACTCAAAACCCTCCATAGCTTCTTAATGATCATTTATAAAGTTGTGCACCTTAAACCCTACCCTAAAAAATGATTATAAAATATTCTTAGGGACCTTACCCAACACCTAAAAAATTCTCAACTCCCCATGTAGACCTTTCATGTGCCAAAAAACATAAGAAAGTCTTTCTCAAGCTCATTACACACCTTTCTAGCACCTCTTAAAGCCATGATCCTTTTTCTAACTTTTTACTTAAACCTTTGACCTCTAACTTACTCAATGCACTTGGACACTCCTCTCTGATCATATCCCATGTAGATATAATCTTAACCACTTTGAAATCACTCTTTGACCCTTCACAAAGTCTCAATAACCCACATAGGCCAATTAGGCCAATAGCCAAGCTGTCATGCAAAAAACTTATTATGTCTTAAAAACCATGCACTTTACCTCTTAACACCCTATACATGTATAAAATGTATATTCAAAGCATAATAAGCTCCTTTACCATTTCACACAAGCTATAATGCTCAAAACTCCATAGGCAACCATACATGATCAAGCGTACAAGGCATAACCTGACCTTCATACCTCATGAAGGCCACATGAAGTCAACCTTTGAGCATAGAACACATAAAAAACAAGTCAAAAAACATCATACCAAGATCCATTCGACCATACAAAATCCACTGAGGACACCCATGCACATCCTTACAAGTATCCCATTGCTATAAGTATATTAGATTACCATGGTCCATCACTTTGACTTGTTAGACCACTTTGTCATCACCAATACCACTTAATGTCAATGAAAACACATCTACCATTAATATCTTAGGAACATGTATGCTCTTCCCTCATTCTATTTAGGGAACTTGGGTGACCTAAAGCACTCTTTATTTGCATTTGTGCCTTGTCTAAAGGCATGAAAAGAACATTTTTAAGGCTTTCTTCTAATCTGTATGATTTGAGTCATGTAAACACAACCTTAAAGTCTTTTCTCTTGTCATTTATTTTTATGCAATTTTTAGTGTGAGTGGGAGTTCGTATCCTCCTCATGAGTTCTCTAGGGGTACATTGACCTAGGTTTTAACCTCCCAACATCATACCAACCCCACTCCATGGTGGGATATATAAATTAGGGCATGGATATTGTGATTTCCAAGGGGCCGAGTGGCTATCCTCTCTAATCATAATGAAAACCTAAGTTAGGCTTAGCTAACTAGAGGATTCCACTAAGAAGTACATGGATGGAATTGTTATGTAAAGGAATATAACCTTACATAATAAGTTAGCTGGTATGAACTCAATTGAAGTGATTGAATCTCTAGTGTTAACCACATTTGAGACCATATATATGAATGGAAATTTAGTTTTAGAACAACCCCACTTGACATGAAAACACTGTTGATGCAGGGTGAGTAGCCTGAAGTTTTATTTCACCATATAATCTCTTAAGAGAAGGGTAGTGTAAAAACCTTACTTATTCATGCACTTTTATATTTTGATTAACACTTAAAATACTCTCAAGAGCACATATATAGATAGAATTTTATATTATTATGAAACCTTGTCAGTTTTAAGATCTAAGATGTTTCAACTTAGGTGTTTATGTCATTTTATCATTTATTGCATGGTTTTTTAAGTCTAACTATCTATTTTGTTATGCCATGGCAAATCGAGTCTTGTTTTGTACATCACTTTGTTGATTGAGGGTGTGTTACTCTATCTATTTGAAACCATACTTTTACCTTAGTCTTTTTGATAAATATTTGTGTTTGTTTCACTTAATAGGAAAAAATTAATGTTATGCTTCCCAATCCATTTCAAATTTTATACTTTGGAGTCTTGAAACATATCATTAATTACATCTTTAGAGTGTGATAATGTCATTAAAATACTCAAATCGTTTAATATGCTTATTTTTTTTGTGTCCAAGTTCCATTTTTGAAACCAATACATGTGTGCCTTTTGGATCTTTGCCTAGTACCATTATGCTATTCACCTTTGTCTAGCTTGTTGTTTGATAAAAGAATCCTAGTATCCTCAGTTGAGTCTTTAATTAACTTTGATAAGTTCAAATCCAAATATTGACTCATTTTTGTTCATGCCTTGTCTAATTTGGGCTTAGACATTGATCTTTCTCTTTTGGGTTGTGTAACTTATGTTAATTATTTACCCAATTTGAAATCTATTATTTGTGCCTAGATTTGGAAGAAATAACCTATCTTCCCTATGCTTTTTATTTCATGCCTTATGCCAATTTACCAAGTTAATGTTTGAATTTTGAGTGCCTAATTTATGCCAAAGTGTTTTAGATTAAATCTTTCCTTTTGTTTAAAGTTTAGCTTTTGTGCTTGTTTTACCAAAAGTCCTAGCACATGCCTATTTTGAACTTCATTTTTAACGTCACATTTGGCCAAAAGACCTAGCAACTTTTATTTTATAAGATTAGATTTATTTAGGACACTTTGAACCTAGAGTTTGACATGTTAGTTTTTATTCAACCACTGGACCTTTTAGTTAATAAATTTGATGTTAGACATTTGATGTTAGAATATTTTATACCAAGTTTTAGCACAAACCATTTTGGAGATACAACTTGCTCTTTCAACCAAGTTAGACTAAGTTCAAACCTTTTATACTTTGGACAATGTTTTTAATAGTTTGTAAAACTCTAAGCCTTTTTATGGAGCATTTATCATTGACTTAGATATGTCTCATTATAATTATGATGGAACTATGTACAATCCAAATTATGATAGAATGGCCACATAAATTGACTTTGTTCAAGACCCTTATGGTGAAGAAGTGGTTTGTGAGATGGATCCATATCCTCCTTAAAATTCTTAATCTAGGGAATAATGACAAGCACCATGTTTGGTGGTACTTTATTTGGGATGGTTGAGGTATTATGTTCACCATATCACTAATCATGGCATCTATTCCTCCACCTATACCATTAACTCTCCTTCAGATTATGTGAGTAACCAAGCTGCATGATGCCATACCATTTTTATACCAAGACCTTGTCCTTTGGCTTGTATGAGCAAGAAACATCCATAATTACCTACCATTTATATAGCATAAACTTGTCCTTTGTATTTTTCAAGCAACCAAGCTTCACAATGCCCTACCATTACCATTCCAGGCCATTTCATGTATGATAACTCATCCCAACAAAGTTGTCCAATCACAACTTGAAGGGTCATAATTACTATCCTAGTCCATAAACTAGCCTTTGATAAGCCTATAATTATCTAACCATAAACCATTATTCATCTATTGCTAACCATTCCCCACTTTTTAAAACCCATGTTGATCATCAAGCCAAAATTGAGCTAATCAATACCTCTTCAATCGAGAAAATCAAGATATATTCAAAAATATTATTTTACAATTGATTATAAACCAAGGCTAAGAGAACCAACAAATCCATGATATTTTTGTTGAACCAACAATTTTTGATGATTCAACCTATGATGAATCACCTTTTGATCCTATACTTTTTATCGAGGAGTCTCACTTTGATAAACTAGTCTTTTCTGAGTCACTTATTAATACTTATAACTACCTTTGGGAAAATCATTATCTTGAGTATATGCCTATTTTTAAAGAGCCTTACTTTGAAAAACCTATTTTTTAGGAGTTGTCTCTTGACCTTTTTCCACACTTTGACAAACCAGTCTCTATGGAGCCCATTATGCCATCATAGGCCATTACTTGTCCAATACCAAACATTCAACAAGACATCATTGTAGAAACATACACACTAGATAAAGAATAGAAATTATACTCAAGTTTTATTCTTGAACCAACATTATATTTTATATTATAAGTAAAATCAATGTTAGTCTCAACATCGAATTCAGAGTCATTTGAGTCAGACTCAGCTTCAAAATCAGAATACATTCATGGTTATTACAACATTGGTTACACATGCCTTGTAGATCAATTTGAATACATTTATGATCCTTTTATAGCTTTTGAGGATGATTACTTCAGCTTCAACACAAGTTATCTTAGTGTCTTCTAAGAGGATTGTGATGCCTCTTTCCATTCCATTATCATTCCACATGTCATTTCCACCAACCAACCTAACCATTATATTGACCTTCTACCTCCCACAAGTATCAATTGGGATTGATAGAATCACACCTTGTTGAACTAAATCCATGGTGACATATTGGTTGAAGAATATCAGGGGGGATAAGACCATATTCATTCAAAAGAAGAACAATCTCCTAGTGAAACCTTTTTAAAGGTGCTAGGGGACAATCAAAGTTAAAACTCAACATCTTCTAGTGAAACCTTTTCAGAGGCACTAGAAGAAAATAAAATTAAAAGGTTAAAATTCCTTAGTGAAACCTTCTCAAATGCTCTATGGGACAATCAAGACAACTTCATTGGTGAAAACCTCATCAAGGTGCCAATAGCTGAGCATAACAATTCTTCACTGTTGGATGAAGAAATTATAAAATATTAAATCAATTTAAATTTTAATCTATAGTCTAATAAGATGTTATCTACTTTTAGGCTCAAAATATATAAAAAATTGGTGGTCTTATCGAGAGCATATTCATAATTCTTTAGTCCCACTAGATCTAAAATTATGTCAAATTTAAAATTAGTAACATTGTGTGTGCCTAAAAACCCCGATCTTCATTTATTACCCAGCTATTATACTTTCCATTATCATCCACCCTTATATTTCCAAATCAAACGTATCATCCACTATTTATTTATATGTACCATCACTAGCCTTACTTTACTTTATAGAGGCTAAAAAGATGCCTCTACATTTGGAGGAAATAGAATCAACATCCAATGAAGATCATAATATTTTTGTCATCCAAATTTGTAGCAAATTCTTGATAGAGTAGCTATTTAGAAGAGTTGTGGGATAGCAATTTACATGATTGACTATTCTAATTTTATCATTTACTGATCAGGATGTACATCTCCACATTAACATGAATAACATAATCATATACCTATGCCTTACCAAAAGCCATACCTATACCTGGCCAAAAACATTTACCTTCTTGTTTTTATTTACCATTTACTTTACCTCTTTCATTAACCATTCCTTTTTCCATTATTTCATACTCTAACATTTACCTTAACTTCCCACTTGGGGGAAACCCTCTTACCATTCTACCATGCCATCTCTATTAGACCAAAGCCTATTTTTATTCATCCTACCCAAGCCCTTTTGATCTTGGTTCTTTTGGTTTTTTCCACACCTTCCATGATGGGATTTTGATCTAGTTTTACCAGTTTTAGAATTCCATGTTTAAATAATAGTTTATGAAATTAGTGTGATAGTTTATTTGGTAAGTTATCTTTTATTTAAGGTTGACTGGTAACACTAATTATAACTACCTATGGGAAAATTAGTATCCCACCTTGTGTTACTTATTATAACCACCGATGGACAAATTATTAACACAAACCTATGATGTTATTTTCTAATTATAAATGCCCATGGGAAAATTAGGAAAAACACCTTTACTATGCATTACTGCATCACTTTATCATTACTATTATAATTTGACTTGTCATTTGGTTTTAATTCAAGAACTTGTTGTGACCTATTCGGTTCTCACCACCTTTTGTGTTGTTGAAACTACTATGATTTGGGGTCTTAATGGGACTATGTAGGCCACATTCAATTTACATTGAGATCAACTTAGTCCTTCTTTTCCATATGCTCTCACTATTTTGTGAGCAACCTAAGCCAACGTTCTCACTATATTGTGAATGGTATATTTTCAATATCTAATGAGTTAAGATATCTCAAAATTTCAAAAACATTCAAAAATTTATAAAAAAAAATTTTTATCCTATCTAATCCTAGTTAGTCATCCTCAATCCACCCTACTGTGTCAAATTCATTGTTAGGATTTTTTTTTGTTGATTTTTCTTTCAAGTTTTCTATGTGTGTGTGTTTTTTGTTGTTGTTTATCTATTTGATTGACTATCTATTTACTTTTTTTATTGTGCTTTGACTTAATCTATATGCATTCATTGGGTGATTCTTTGTGCATTCTTCTTGAGTCCATCCATATTCATAAATCAACATTGTCATCATGGTTTTTATCATTGGTGCATTGTTTTCAATTATTTATTAGATCAGGAGTCAGTCCTTATGCATATTTTGGCAAAGTTTTCATGGTGTTCTATCATGAGGCATACCATTACATGCTATAAAAAAAATTATCTTGGGTAATCTTAAAAATAATGGAGCTATAGATAATTCTCCTTAGTAACCTTGGAAAATCCTCCTACCCTTGATTGAATCAACCCATTGACCATTCTATCTGTATCAATGCTAATAAGGATGGGCATCTCTATATTGACAGGTATAATTGAATCATTTCTATTAATCAATTCTTATTATTTTATTCATCTCTTTCATCCCTTTGTGCATCCTCATATTCCTATTTGTTTGTGGCTTCTTTAGTCATTAGACCATCACATATACATTTGCACCCACTCATTTTTCATATGTGTAATAATTTATATTCTTGAGTTATGATTGCTAATCTACCCTATAGGGGCATCATCAAATATTATTTTCAATCTAGGTCATCTTAATGATTATAATCACCTATGGGCAAATCACTATTTTGAGTCATCAACCCTAGCTAGGGCATATGCTCTACCATTGATTATAACCACCTATGGGAAAATCAATGTCTTAACCTTTATTACTAATTTTAATTGCTTTTGGGCAAATCAATACTTTTTAAATATATGCATGTAAGCATTTTATTGATTAGATAATCTCACCCATGGGTTAATTTCATTTTCTTCTTACTTTTTTGAGGGACCATCCATCAAATGTATGTCAGCCATTCCCTTGAGGGGGCATCATTATAGGCTTTTTAAACATTGTTTGGAGCTTCTTCTTCAATCATTATCTTCTTTTTTGCCTATTTCATTATTTGAGAAAATATTACTATGCCTATATCTTATAACATCTTCCCAAATAAGGGCAAACTATAGACACCTAAAATTGGCCACAACTAGCTTCGATTGAAATTCAGACCCATTCCTACCAACCATTACAAATTAAGCCTAGGAATCACTCAATTTCCTAAATTTACTTGTGCATCATTCATAAAATCTCATAATCACATTAAGGCAATCGTAATTAGGGTATCCTATCATATTCACTAATAACCTCTCATGGATTCATCTCTAAGCACCTTGCAACATCACAACAATTAATTTGGCGTATGGATCTATTAAGTGGGGCACTTGCACACTTAAATCAAATCTCGAAAGAGCTAAATGTATAATCAAAACTAATTAAATAAACCAAATTAAGAGCCTAGTTGAATTATCCATGTGAAATTAATGAATATCATAAAAAGGAAATTAAAAAATGCAAATATCCTAGCCTTTTATCATGACCTTTATGAGTTATTATGCTCTTTAGAAATATCCTAAAATATCTCATTTTTGAGACCCATGCCTATTCATTGCAAATCATGATTAATTGATGACTATTAACTCTACTGGGGTTAGTATTGACTCATTTAGGTTAGGTTTGAACTCATTCCATGTTTTAACTCGCCTTAGGTTGGGATTAAATCTATTTTCTATAAATAAAATGCCTTGCCTATTGAAATATGAATCTATTTTGGTGTAAAGTTATCATACACAAATAACTTCAAAATATATTTTGATATAATGTTATAATGCCCATTTTTTTACAAGAAAGGTTATAATGCTAAAGTCTTGAGCCATGCTACATCAAGCCAACACAAGCCATGGTGCCAAAAAGATAAGAATCTACACAATTTCTATTGCCAAAGACTCTTTGATGCACAAGCTGAGCAAGCCACTCAATAATACATTTGGAGCTCCCAAGGAAGGTAAATGATATGTTATCTTTTGCATTTTAGTTGTGTCTTCATTTATATATTTTACTAATCTCACCCCTAAGTTCTAGGCTTGTAAGTGTTAGTATTAGTTTATTTCTTTGAGTTTTTATTTCTTAAACTAACATATTACTAACCTCCTTTTAGTTGTACTTTCCAATGTAGAGATGCTCATAATTTTTAGAATCAATATAATTATAATGGTTAATGGGTTGATTCAATCAAAGAGGGTGGAAAGATTTACTAAGGTTACCAAAGAAAAATTTCTATGGCTCCATTGCTTGTAAGACTTCTTAAGCTAATTTTTGCTATAACACATGATGATATGCCACATGATATAATCACCATGATAGCTTTGATGAAATATGCATAAGGATTGACTCCTGATCTAATAAATAATTGAAAATAATGCACCAATGATAAAAACCATAATGATAATGTTAACATATGAATATGGATGGACTCAAGAATAATGCATAAAGAATCACCCAATAAACACATATATACTAAGTTGAGGCACAATATTGAAATAAAACAAATAGGGAAATAAACAAACAAATAACACACATAAAAATTGATAATAAAAAGAAAAAATAAATTATCCAAATAATGAATTTTCCCCAATAGGGTAGATTGAGGATGACTAACTAGGATTAGAAAGGACAAATGTTTTTGGATTTTAAAAATTTTAAATATTTTTTGGATTTTGAGATATCTTAACTCATTAGAGATTGACAAGATACCACTCATAAAATGAGAGAGCATTAGCTTAGGTTACTCATAAAATGATGAGAGCATATAGAAAAGAGGGACTGAGCTGACCTCAATGCAAATCAAATGTGGCCTACATAGTCCCATTAGGACCCCAAGTCATATTAGTTTCACCGACACAAAAGGTGGTAAGAATCAACTAGGTCACAAAAAGTTCTCAAATTAAGACCAAATAACAAGGCAAATGATAATATTAATGGTAAGGTGATGTGAAAATGCATTATAAAGGTGTTGTTCCTAATTTTCCCATTGTCAATTATAATTAAGAAAAAATGACATAGTTCTATGATACTAATTTGACCATAGGCTATGATAATTAGTAACACAAGGTGGGATACTAATTTGCTCATAGGTGGTTATAATCACTAGCACTAGTAGAATGTAAATGAAAGATCACTTACCAGATTGACTATCATACTGCTTTATAAACTATCATTTAAATACAAAATTTTAAAATTGCTAAAACTAGATCAAAATACCCTCATGAAAGGTGCAGAAAAAACCAAAGGAACCAAGATCAAAAGGGGTTGGGTAGGATGGCCAAAAACATGCTTTGGTCTAATAGAAATAACATGGTAAGATGACATAGGTTATTATTTATAATGATGATGGTATGAAGATTGGGTAAAATAGTAAGAGGGTTGCTCCTAAGTGGGAAGGTAAGCTAAATGGTAGGGTATGAAATAATGGCAAGAGGAATGGAAAATGAAAGAGGCAAGGTAAACGGCAAATGGAAATGATAAGGTAAATGTTTTTGGCCAGGTATAGGTATGGTTTTTGGAAAGGCATAGGTATATGATTATGTTGTTCTTGATGATGTGGAGATGTATGTCTTGATTAAGAAATGATACAACTAAAATATTCAATCATGTAAATTGTTAGCCCACACTTCTTCTGAATAGCTAATCTGTCAAGAACCTACTTCAAATTTGGATGCCAAAAATGTTGTTTTGATCTTCATTGGTTTTTGACTATGTTTCCTCTAAACATTGAGACAATATATCCTTGTAGCCTCTATAAAGGAAAGTGCAACTAGGGATGGTAAATATAAATAAATAGTGGATGATAGGTTTGATTTGATAATGTAATGGTGGATGATAATGGAATGTATAATAGTTGGGAAATAATTGAAGATTAGGGTTTTTAGGCACACATAATGTTGCTAATTCCAAATTTGACATAACTTTAGATGTGGTGGATCCAAATAATTCTAAATATTCTCTCGATAGGACCACTAATTTTTTTTGTTGTTTGGGCCTGAGAGTAGATACCAACTGATTAGACTATATATTGGAAGCTTTATTGATTTGATCTTTGATAATGTCTTCACCAAATAATGAAGAAATGTTATGCTCAATGATTGGTACCTTGATAATTTTTTCACTAATGAAGTTTTATTGATTGTCCCATACCACCTCTAAGAAGGTTTCACTAAGGAATGTTGATGTTTGACTTTGATTATCTTATATCACCTCTAAGAAGGTTTCACTAGAAGATGCTGAGTTTGAACTTTGATTGTCCCCTAGTGCCTATGAAAAGGCTTCACTAGGAGATTATTTTTAAAATTTAATGAATGTGGTCTTAGCCCCCATAATATTATTTAGATGATATGTCACCATGGATGTAATTCAACAAGGTGTGATTATTATAGTCCTAATTGACACTTGTGGGAAGTGGAAGGTCAATATAATGGCTAGGTTGGTTGGTGGAAATTACATATGGAATGATAATGGAATGGAAAGAGGTAGCATAATCTTCATAGAATATACTACGAGAAATTATGTTGAAGCTAAATTAATCATCCTCAAAAACTATAGAAGGATCACACATGTATTCAAATTGATCTACAAGGCATACATAACCAATGTTGTAACAACCACATATGTATTTTGATTCTAAAGCTGAGTCTAACTCAAAGAAATTTGAATCCAATGTTGAGAATGACATTGATTCTGCTTATGATGCCAAATTTGATGTTGGTTTAAGAATAGAACCTATCTCTAATTCTTATTTTTCATCTGGTATGGATGGTTCTATAATGATGTCTTGTTGAATGTTTGGTGTTAGATAAGTAATGGCCTATGATGGCATAATTGACTCCAAAAAGACTAGTTTGTCAAAGTGAGACTCCTCAATGAGTGGAAAAATGTCAAGAAACAACTCCTCAAAGATAGGTTTGTCAAAGGGAAGCTCTTTAAAAATAAGCATATGGTCAAGATAATGATTTCCCCAAAGGTAGTTATAATCATTAAAAAGTGACTCAATAAAGATTGGTTTATCAGAGTGAGGCTCATAGATAATAGGTATAGGATCAAAAGGTGATTCATCATAGTTTGAATCATAAAAAATGGTTGGTTGAACAAAAACATCATGGATTGGTTGGTTCTCTTAGCCTTGGTTTACAAGCAATTGTAAAATTTTAGTTTTGAATATATCTTGATCTTTGAATGATTGTCTCGATTGGAGATGTATTGATTGGCTCAGTTTTGGCTTGATAATTGACATGAGTTTTCTAAAGTGGGGGATGGTTGGTAATAGATGAAGAATGGTTAGTGGTTAGATAATGATAAGCCTATCTAAGGCTGGTTTATGGCTTAAGATAGTAACTATGACCCATCGAGTTATGATTGGACAATTTTGTTGGGATGAGTTACCATATGTGGAATGGCCTAGAATGGTAATGTTAGGGCATTATAAATCTTGGTTTCTTGTAAAATCCAAAGGATGAGGTCATGGTATAGAAATGGTAGGGCATTATGGAGTTTGGTTTATCACACAAGCCAAAATACAAGGTTTTGGTATAGAAATGGTTGGGTATGTGGAGCTTGGTTGCTCACACAATTTGAAGGAGAGTTAATGCTATAGGTGTAGGAGTGAATGCCATGATCAGTGAGATAGAAATAATCATACATCAACTGGCCAAAATAATGTACCACCAAATGTGTCACTTGGATTTTTTCCCTAGATTGAGGATTCTAAGGAGGATATGAATCTATCTCACAAACCACTTCTTCACCATAGGGGTCTTAAGCAAAGTCAATTTGTGTGACTATTATATCATAAATTGGATTTTACATGGTTCCACCATAAGTGTAACAAGACATATCCAAGTCAATGATAAATTTTCCACAAAAAGGCTTAGAGTTATAAAAACTCTTAAAAACATTATCCAAAGGATTAAAGGTTTGAACTTAGTATAACTTGGTCAAAAGGGGGAGCTGTATCTCAAAAATGGTTTATGCTAAAACTTGGTATAAAATAGTCTAACATCAAATGTCTTAATGAAAAGATGAAGTGGTTGAATATAAATTGGCATGCCAGACTCTAGTTTCAAAGTGTTCCAAACAAGTCTAATCTAAGAAAATAAAAGTTGTTAGGTATTTTGGCCAAATGCAGCATCAAAAGCTAGGCTCAAAATAGGCATGTGCTATGACTTTTGGAAAAATAATAACAAAAGGTATACTTTAAAAAAAAGGTGAGATTTAATCTAAAAAATATGAAACACTTTGGAATAAAGTAGGCACTTAGAATTCAAACATGAATTTGTTTAATTGGCATAAGGCATGAAACAAAAGGCATAAGGAAGATAGGTTATTTCTCCCAAATCTATGCACAAATAATAGTTTTCAAATTGGGTAAAGAATTAGGCTAAGTTACATAACCCAAAAGAGAAATATTGATGTCTTAGCCTAAATTAGACAAGGCATAAACAAAAATCAATCAATGTTTAGATTTGAGCTTGTAAGGTTAATTGAAAACTCAACTTAGCAAACTAAGCTTCTTTGATTTAATAAACAAGCTAGATAAAGGTGAATGACATAACGACACTAAGAAAAGATCCAAAAGGCACACATGAATTGGTTTTGAAAATAGAACTTGGACATAAGGAAAACAAGTCTATGAAATGATTTTAGAAACATAATGACATTATCATGCTCTAAAGATGTAATGAATGGTATGTTTTAAGTCTCCAAGGTACAAAACTTGAAATGGATTGGGTAGTATAACATTACCCTTTTCTAATTAAGTGACACAACCAAAGATTTGTCAAAAAGACTAAGGCAAAATTATGGTGTCAAATATATAATGTAACACCTCCTCAATCAATGGAGTGATGTACAAGACAAGACTCAATTTGATGTGGCATAACAAAATAGATAGTTAGACTAAAAAATAATATAATAAAGGATAAAATGACACAAAAACCTAAGTGTAAATGTCCTAGATCCTAAAAATGATATGGTTATGTAATACTCTCTAATTATATCTATATACATGCTCTTGAGAGAAATTTAAGTGTTACTCCAAAAATAAAAGTGCATGAATAAGTAAGGTTTTTACACCCCCTTCTCTCAAGATATTATATGGTGACATGGAACTTTGGGCCACTCACCCTACATCAATAATATTTCCATGCACAATGGGGTTGTTCTAAAACTAAATTTTTATGCATCTGGATGGTCCCAAGTGTGGTTAACACTAGAGATGCAATCATGTCAATTGAGTTCATATCAGATAACTTACTATTGTATAAACCTAAAAGTGGCCACCAATGACCTTTGACCAAGCTTTAGACCAATTTCTAGCAAACATCACAATTTGGCCTTAAATTACTAAAACATGATAAATGGTTTGAATTTGTCATATATAAGTGCCAATTTTGGATAAAGTATCCCTAAACAGGGCAATGAATTTTATGATATCACTAGTTCTTCCCAAATCATTTCGAGCCAAAATACCAAAAACATAATTTGACACTTCAAACCACTAAATTCCCTGAATTCAAAAGCACAAGATATGTGCATGTGTTATTTTGTGTCGACAATGTCCTAAATGAGATATTGGTCTGCATACAACTAATAGTGGCTTCTAATTCCACTCCAGTCAAATTTTGACCCAATAATATGACATTTAGACCAGTTTGATTAATTTGTGCACCAATTTCTAAAGAATTGCACTAAAATTTTTAAATGTTACTTAGGAAAATTAAACTAAATTATGAGCTTAAGTAAGAATTCCATGGAGCTTATTGAATATTTATTTATTGGAAATTGGTTTCTAATAAATACATCACCTAGTGACATCATCTATGAGGTGGCATCCATACGCCATAAGTGTAAAAAATATCTGATTAAGCCCTCCCATGCCTATTTAATGACTCTCTATCCCAAATATTTATGAGGGCATTTATTTATTTTGTCATCCAAAATTGAATGGATTATTTTCCACACATCTTCATCTTGAGATGGACGGTCCATGTTCATTTTGGTCAAACAGGAAAATATATAAATAGAAGGCCTCACACTCATAATTTTAAGCTATCTTGGTGTAAATATATCATGCTCAAATGATTTCAAAATCTCTCTCAATCCAAAGTTATCATGTTCAAATGACTTCAAATCTATTTTGATATAGTGTTATTATGCAAAATTATTGAGTCAATATTTACAATTCACAGCCATAAAAGACAATGATGCCAAAAGAAGGTGAAAATAGCTAAAGATCTATTAATAAATACCTTTGAAGTACAATTTGAGCAAGCCAATGAATAAATCCTTTGGAGCAATCAAAGAAGGTGAGGAAAGTTTGCTATTTACTTACATTCTAGTTGTGTCTTCATTTGGTTTATTCACTAAGATCCCCCCTAAGATATAGGCTTAAGGTGTTAGTTTATTAGTGTATTTTGGATTTGATTTACTATACTAACATGATACTAATCTCTCGTTATCAGATTCCTATCTTCACAAATGGCATGCTTGGTAGGACCGCACCCCATAAATTTGATCAAATGGCACCTAAAATCATACTACTAACCAATTTCATGCAACATATTGATGTTTGAGACCAAAGTGGGTAAAAAAATTGAGCAAAAATATGTTTTATGGAAGTAGCAATTTTGTCACTATGAACTTGTGATTTTGTCATATGACAAAACCACATTTGACATAGTCACATTTTTGTCATTATAGTAACAATTTTGCATTTAAACTAGATTTATAGACTAATGATTTCTTTATCTATAGGTCAAGTTGTAATATTACAATATCATGACTCTATAATTATGATATTGCAATACCATGATTTTACAAATTGTAATATCATCAGTTGTAATCATGGTTTTGTAGCTAAACTATTAGTAGTTGGTTTAGCCATTAGTGTTAAGTGATAAAATTTCAACTCTCAAAGTTGTGGTTTTACTCTATAACTTATGATGTTGTCTGGTCAATTAGTGATTTATCATTTTCACTATCTAACCCATGAATTATGATTTTGTCCTAACTTCTTATGATTTCATAGAGTTACAATTTTGGACTGTGTATCTACATTTTTGCACTTTGCAAACCTAAGATCATAATTTTCAAAGTTACTTGTTTCATTCACAAAAGAGTTTCAAAGCTAAACAAAACTCAAATAATTTTCTTGTAGGACCTACTTAGAAAGTGATGAAATCAAGCTTAATTAAATCTTTTAAACCTCTTTTGGGTTCTTAAAAATAATTAAGAACTTTCCTTTGGTGTTTAAAGAGAAAAATTTAGGATGTTTATTTCAATAAGTTTTTGGTTATTTTTCAATTTTTTTTGTAACTTAAGGCCAAGGGGCCAAAGAGCACCACCAAATATTTAAATTTTAGTGCTTTAAAATGGAACTCACTTTAAAGTTTATGATTTATGCAAGTCATTTATATTTTGCTTAGTTAAATTTGTTTGAGAAAAAAGGAATTTTTGTGTGAATGATCTCCCCCCATCCCATATAAATAACTTGTGGGATTAAAAGTTCCATCTTCATTAAAAATTATGCCTTAGTCCAAAGGAATTAAAAGGATGTTGTGAAGGCTCTTCCCAAGACCCACATGGCTTGGGTGATCTAGAAACAACCATAAATCCTTTTTACTTAGTTTTTATTTTATGTATTTTTGGCTTGTGAGGGGGACTTCATTACCTCCCATAAGTTATATAGGGAAGTTTTGACATTGGGTTTCATCTCCCAACATCATATTCAATCCATTTATATAGGAGGGGGATATAACTTTGGATCCCCTTAGTGGGAAGGTGGTTTGAGTGGTTAAACCATATCCATTAGTAGAGGCTAAGCCTAGGACATATGATCATTTTTGACATCACACTACACTGAAAAAGTGATGGATGTAGTGGTTGTGGAAAGGAATAGACCTTTTCATAATGATACATTTGATGTGGACCCAAATGATGTGCTAATTATCTTGTGTGCTAATGTGAAAATTAGTACACATGTGATCCATCTAGATGGTAAGAAATTATAGATTTTTAGACAAACCAGCTATCATGAAAATATTATTAATGTGAGGTGAACCCCAAGGTCCATGTCATCATATTGTCACTTAAGATAAGGGGGGTGTAAAAACCCTAATATATAATACACTTTTATTTTGGATGAACACTTAATTTCCTCTCAAGTGAATGTATAAAGACAAACTTCAAAAATATCATGTAACTTTGTCAGTTTAAGGCTTAGGATGATTATTTATCTATATTTGTCTTTGTCTTAGATTAATTGATCTTGATTTGAATCAAAACTTGTTTATTAACAAAGGCCATAACTAAACACATTATCCACCTAATTTTTTGAACAAGGAGGCATTATGATATTAGAGTGAGGATAATATTTTTCCTTGTTCAAAATTGATATCTTAAACATTATGTTATATCATCTGATTGGTGCAGTTATGCTTCCCATTTGAGTCTAGACCATTTGCCAAATTTTATTAAGTCCTTTATTGATAATTTAAATTGAAAATTTCACCTTTCTAAGTTCATAAGGTTTATGTGTTAAGTGGGTTCACCATTTACACTAGACTTGAGGGAACTTCGGTTCAACTTTTAATTTGGATTGAGGGCTATTTATAGACTCATTATCATTTTTCATTGGTGAACTTAGGTCTTATTATACATTGATTACACTCTAATTTCAAGAAAGAAATTTTATACTACCTCTCTTATTACCATTCTTGTTGTACCATGGTAACATGAGTCTTGAGTCCATTTGATACAACACTTTTGCCTTAGAAATTTGTCAAACTTTGTGTGTGTGTGTGTGTGTGTGTGTGTGTGTGTGTGATTTGAGTTAAAGGAGTGTAGCATTACATTTACCAAAGCATGTCAAACAATTTTTCCTTATAGTCTTGAAGCAAACATTTGTCACACCTTTTGAGCATTTTATCATCATTATGTTGCTCAAATTGTTTCATAGACTTATTTGCATAGAGTCTAATTGTTTTTCAAAACCAATACAAGTGTACTTTGTGAGTCTTTATCTAGTATAATTATGTCATTCATTTTTGTCTAGTTTATTTGTCAAAAGAGTCTAGTTTGTGTTGTTATTTGGGAGGAAATAATCCATCTCCAAGTGCCTTTTATTTAGTATTTTTTGTCAATTAGATCACATTTATGTATAGAATCATGTGCCTCATCTTTGCCAAACTATTCCAAGTTTCTTAGATTAATCATTATCATCATCATTTTTAAAGCCTAGATTTTGATGTCGTTTAGCCAAAATTCCTAGAACATCCTGTTTGAGCCTAGATTTTGATTCCACATTTGGATAAAAGACTTAGCAAATTTTATCTTTCCTAGTTTAGACCTATTTGGAACATGTTTGGACCTTAGACTTTGGCATCTTATTTTTAGGTCATTTTACTTTACCTTGTTTGTGTAAAACATTTAATGTTAGACATATTGGCATCATACTATTTTTACCAAATCTTTACATCAGACTTTTTGGAGATTCAACACTACCCTCGATCAAGCTAGATCATGTTTGAACCCTTTATCTTTTTAGACATTTTTTTTAGAGTTTGTATAACTATAAGCCTTTTTTGTTTTAGAGATTTTGTCATTGATGTAGATATGTCTAGATACACTTATGTTGGAGTCATGTAAAATCCAACTTATGATAGAATGGCTACAAAAATTGACTGTAATCATCACCTCTTTAAGGAAGAAGTGGTTTGTGAGGAACACTTTGTTGAAGACCCAACTACAAACAATGTTGTTTGGGAGATGGATCCATACCCTCCTTACAATAATCAATATAGGGAACAAAGACAAGAATTGACTTAAAATATAACTCAAGACCCCAATTGGGATGATATGGTTTATGAGGAAGATTTGGATGCTTTGGCTTGGGTGAATAATCACCCTCTATAATACTTGAGACTTATCATTCCAAGACCTAGTCCTTTGGCTTGTGTGAGCTACCAAGTTACATAATGCCCCAAACTTATCCTTTCAAGACCTCATCCTTTGGATAATGAGAGATACCAAGCTCCAAAACATCCAAGGAATACCATTAATATCTAGGACCTTGTCCTTTAGCTTGTGCAAGCTACCAAGATCCATAATGCCCCAAACTTGTCCTTCTAGGATCTCATCCTTTAACTTGTGTGAGATATCAAGCTCTATAACACCCCAAACTTATCCTTTCAAGACCTCATGCTTTGGATAAGAAATCAAGATCCATAATGACCTATCATTATCCAACTACCAACCATCCCTCATATAGTGCCCATCATTCCCTACTTTAGAAAATCCCAACCAATCTAATCAAAACCCAAACCAATCCAATCCAAACCCCAATCAAGCCAATCCAAACCCAAACCGAGCCAATAAATACCTCAATAGAGCCAATCAATACCCTAACAAAGGTGATTAATACCCCAAACAAGCCAATCAGTACTTTAACCAAGCCAATCATTCAAGGACCAAGATGTAATCAACACTAGTAGTTTACAACTGCTTGTAAACCAAGACCAAGATAACCAACCAATCTGAGATGTTTTTATTGAACCAAGCATTTGTGATAAATCAACCTATGATAAATCACCTTCTAATCCTATGCTTATTTTTCAAGAGCCTACCATTGACAAGTTAGTTTCTAAGGAGATGTCTCTTGACCTTTTCCCCACTATTGTGGAGTTTCACTTTGACAAACCAGTCTCTATGGATCCCATTATACCATCACTATTCATTACTTGTTTGAAACTAAGTATTTAATTATAAATATTTATATCATCATCCATACCAGCTAAGAATCAAAATTAGAGTTGGGTTATATTCTTGAAGCAACATCAGATTTAGCATCAAAAGTAGAATCAACATCAGTCTCAACATTGGATTCAAATTTCATTGAGTCAAAATTAGATTTAGAATCAGAATATGTTCATTGCTATTAAAATATTGGTTACACATGCCTCATTGATCAATTTTAATATATTTGTGGTCTTTATACAATTTTTGAGGATGATTACTTTAGCATTGACATAATTTATCCTAGTATCTTCTATGAAGATTGTGTTTCCAACCCCCATTCCATTACCACCAACAAACATAGCCATTTTATTAACATTCCACCTCCCACAAGTGTTGATTGGGACCAATAGAATCACACCTTATTGAACAACACCCATGGTGACATATCAGTTAAAGAATAACAAGGAGGCCAAAACCAAATCCATGAAAAAAAAGAATAATCTCCTCTTGAAACCTTTTTGGAGGAACTAGGGGATAATCAAAGTTAAAACTTAGAATCTTTTAGTGAAACCTTTCTGAGGGACTATAAGACAATCAAATTCAAAATTCAACATTCCTTAGTGAAACCTTATTATAGGTGTTATAGGACAATCAAGACAAATTCATTGGTAGAAACCTCATCAAGGTGCCAATAGTTGAGCACAAAATTTATTCACTTGTTGATGAAGAAAAAATAAAATATAAAATCAAAATAGCTCCAATCTACAACCTAATTAGATGGTAGTTACTCTCAGGCCCAAAAAACAAAAAAAATTGGTGGTCCTATTGAGAGCATATTCAGAAGTCTTTAGCTCCACCACATCTATAGTTATGTTGAATCTAGAATCAACAACATTGTGTGTGCCTAAAAATACTGATATTTATTTGTTTCCAAACCATTATACATTCCATTATCAACCACCATTCCATTTCAAAAACAAACCTATCAACCAACATTTATCCCTATTTTCCACCCATAACTGCACTTTCCTTTTTAGAGGATACAAAGATACCTTATCTCAATGCTTGAAGGAATCAAAATTAAAGACCAATGAAGATAAAAAAATCATTGGCATATAAATCTATAACCTTTTCTTGATAGATAAGCTATTCAAAAGAGGTGTGGGCTAGTAATTAACATGATTGATTATTTTGTTTGAATCATTTATTGATCAAGATGTGCATCTCCACATTAGAAAGAATAATAGAATCTAAAACCACACCTAGCCCAAACACATCAAAGCCAACAAAAAAGCATAATCCAAAAAAAAAACACATACCATACCATTTCATTTATCATTTTTTTTCCATTGTCACATCCCCAACTTGTCACCTTACCACTTGGGGGCATCCCTATCAACATTATTCTTATCATCCTATCATTCTACTGGCCCATCATTATCATATCACTTTAGATATTCTACCACCCCATTATTATTTAATTTAACATGCTTTTATCCATCCATCCTATTCTATCCCATTTGACCTTGGTTCATCCATTAGTTTCACACTTTCAACATAAAGAATTAGATTAGTTTTAACAGTTGTTTCAAGCATTCCAAATAAAGGTAGTAGTTTAGAGTAGTAAGATAGAATTTTGGGTAGTTGCATACTTCATTTCTTGTTTCATTCTAATTATGTTTATTTATGTGAGCTTGATTATATCACATGCTAGGGTAAATCAGTTTTCACCAGTCTTTCTACTAATTATAGCCACCTAATGGAAAATTAGTATCGTTGATCTGACCAATTGTATCCTAGTTATAACTACCTAAGGGAAAACTAGGGTAAACATTTGTTTATTATGCCTTGACCTACCAGCTGGCTATTCCTATGTCATACTATGCCACTATTACAATTACTCTTATTTTTTTTAAATTAGCTACTACACTAGTTAGATTCCTCCATTGAAAGGTGGAACTACTATGACCTAGGGCCATTTTAGGACTATGTGGGTCATGCTCAATTCTTGTTAATGTCAAATTAGTCCCCCTTTACTATTATGATCTCACCATTTTTTAAGCATCCATTTAAGTTATCTAAGCTCTTGTCATTTTACGAGCTTGGACCATTTCGTATCTCATAATTCCCAATTAGGTTGAGATGTTTTGAAAATTCCAAAAAAAAATCATAACATTTCAAAATCCAAAAACATTTATCCTATCCAAGCCTATTCAATTATCCTTGATCTACCCTACTAGGGAAAATTCATTGTTAGGATGCTTTCTATTGCTTTTATTTTTCAAGCTTTTTATGTGTTTTTGTTTGTTTGCTTTTTTTGCTTGCCTATTTGTTTGCTTTTAGCACTACTACCTTGACTCAGTTTATATGTGTTCATTGGGTGATTCCTTACACATTATTCTTAAGTCCATCTATCTTAATATGTCAACATTATCATCATCTTTTTTATCATTGGTGTGTTGTTTTTAATTATTTAATGGATCTAGAGTCAGTCCTTATGCACAGTTAAACAAAATTATCATGGTGCTTTATATCATGAGGCATACCATCATGTGATACAACAAAAATCATCTAAAGAGGTCTTACAAGCAATTGAGTGGTAATGAAGTATCTCCTCAGTACCCTTGGAAAAGCCTCCCACCCATCTCAATCAAATTAACCCATTGACCATTCTAGTTGTATCAATGATAAGAAGGACATGCATCTCTACATTAGTAGGTATAATTGAATCATTTCTAATAATCAATCTTATTATTCTATTTATATATTTTATCACTTTGCATCTTCATATGATTGGTTTTTTGTGGCTTCTTTAGTCATTAGACCATCACATCTAAGTTTGCACCCACTCATATTTAATCTATGTAACAGGTTTTATCCTTGAATCATGCTTGCTAATCTACCCTAATAGGGCACAACCATATCAAAAATCATCTTTATCTAATCTAGGTCATCTTAATGATTATAAATGCCTATGGGAAAATCATTATTTTGACCTTTATTCTTGATTATAACCACCTTTGGGAAAATCAATACCTTTTTAAATCAATGCATGCAAGCATTTTCTTGTTTGGATTAATCTCACCCATGGGTTAATTCCACCTTTCTTCTTGATTATTTTTAAGGGACCATCCATCCATAAATGTGATGGCCACTCCCTTAAGGGGGCATCATCTTAGGCTTCCTAAACATTATCGGGAGATTTTTCTTCAACCATCATTGTCTTTTTTGCATACAAGCCTTTTCTCATTCTTTGAGAAGACATTGTTGTGCCTATAATTTTTTAACATCTTCCCAAACATTATCGAGATATTTTTCTTCAACCATAATTTTATTTTTGGCATACATGCATTTTATCATTATTTGATAAGACATTTCTATGCCTATGGTTTTGAAACATCTTCCCAAATAGGGGTAAATTATATACACCTAAAAGTGGCCACCAATAACCTTCAATCGAGCTTCAAACCAATTTCTAGTAAGCATCATAATTTGGCCTAAAAATGCTAAAACATGCTAAATGGTTTGAATTTATCATATATAAGTGCCAATTTTGGCTAAAGTATCCCTAAACATGGTAATGAATTTATTAGATTGTTAGTTCTTCCTAAATCATTTCAAGCCAAAATACCAAAAATGCAATGTGACGCTCCAAACCACTAAATTCCCCTAATTCAGAAGCACAAGACATGTGCATGTGTTATTTTGTGTTGACAACACACTAAATGGGATATTGGTCCATATACAACTAACATCAGCTTTTAATTTCACTCCAATCAAAATTTGACCCAATAATATGACATTTAGACCAGTTTGATTAATTTGTGCACCAATTTCCAAAGAATTGCACTAAAAATGTTTAAATATTACTTAGGCAAATTAAACCAAATTATGAGCTTAAAGCAATAATTCCATGGAACTCATTGAATATTTATTTATTGGAATTTGGTTTCTAATAACTACATCACCTAATAACATCATCTATGGGGTGGCATCCACAATCTATAAGTGAAAAAAATATATGATTAAGCCCTCCTATGCCTCTGTAATGACTCTCTATTCTAAATATTTATGAGGGCATTTAATGATTTTAGCCTCCAAAATTGAATGGATTATTGGACACACATCTTCATCCTGAGATAGATGGTCTAGGTTCATTTTGGTCAAGTAGAAAAATATATAAATAGAAGGCCTCACACTCATAATTTTAAGCTATATTGGTGTAAAGTTGTCATTATAAAATTATTTCAAAAGCTCTATCAGGCCAAAGTTATCATGCTCAAATGAATTTAAAGCAATTCTAATATAGTGTTATTATGCCAAATTATTGAGTCAAACTTCACAATCCAAAACCAAAAAAGCCAATGATGCTAAGAGGAGGTGGAAATAGCCAAAGATCCATTAACAAAGACCTATGAAGCACAAGCTGAGCAAGCCAATGAACAAATCCTTTGGAGAAATCAAGGAAGGTGAAGAAAGTTTGTTATTTCTTTACATTCTAGTTGTGTCTTCTTTTGGTTTATTCACCAAGCTACCCCCTAAGATCTAGGCTTAAGATGATAGTTCATTAGTGTGTTTTTAGATTTAATTTCCTCTATTAACATGATAATAATCTCTAAGTGACTTTTGTTTCATACCTCATAGCCATTGATCAAGTTTATGTCCAAAAGTCAAATGCCTAGTTTATGCCAAAAAGTGTTTCAAACCTATTAGATTAAAAATCTCACTTTTTCTTTAAAGTCTAGCTTTTGACATCATGTTTGGCCAAAAATACGAGCACATACTTTTGTTTGAGCCTAGATTTTGATATTTCATTTGGAAAAAAGACCTAGCAACCTTTGTTTTTCTTAGATTAGACTCGTTTGAAACACTTTGATCCTAGAATTTGGAATTTTGATTTTTGGTCCATTTACTTGACCTTTTTGTGTGAGATGTTTAACATTAGACATTTGACATTAGCTTGATTTATCATGAGTCATTGTATAAACCTTTTTAGATATATAGTTCTATCCTTTTGACTAAGTTAGACCAAGTTTGAACCTTTTGACATTGATTTTTCATAGTTTGTAGAACTCTATTCCATTTTGATAGCAAAACATGTACTATTGATCTTAACATGTCTTCCTACACTCATAATGTCATCATGTACAATTCAGGGCTTACTAATGTAGTCAATCAAGAAGAAATGGTTCAAGACCCCTATGTAGATGTTGTTGTTCATGAGACAAATCCTTATACATCTTATAACACTCAAACAAGGGCACAAAACCAAGACCCATTAGCCCACTATTTGGTTAACACACCTCCATACTCAGAGCAGAATCAATAAAAAATAGAGAAATACCTAGTTGTGGTACCTTCAGTTGAAGAACCATTTCCTCAAAAACCATACTATGTTAATACACCATCCATGTATGATCCTTATCTATTTGAGCATCACTTATTGGAAAAAAAGGACAAGATTTTGGTCAGAGCTATGAAAGTAGAGGATAAGTTTCCAATAGACTTCCCCCATGAGAATTTGTCAAATCTAGTAAAAATGCCTCACAACATACTCTATAGTCAACACAAGAAAGAGGCTTCTTCGAGAAACCCTCTAGCTCTAGTCCTAATGACATATCAAGACCCTCATGTGATTGTCAAAAGAAAAGGCCTCATGGAGTATCACTTTATATAGATGTAGATAACATACCATACTTATTTGAGCCTAACACAATTTTAATAATATGACCATGTCAAATGCACCTCTTATTGATTTAGTTCCTTTAACATGATTTTTAATGGAATTGATTGGTCAAGAAAATCAAGGTTTAGACCCATTTATGCAAAAAACTTTGGTTGAAAACATGTTCCATACCCCAACCATTAAAGAAGCATCATTTGATTCTATGCATAACACTAAACAAAACATAGAGGACAATGTGCAAGTAATGTCTAATATAAATCAAAGTGGTGTTAACACATAAAAAACTAGTCAACAACAAAATGTGCCTTTAACTAACACCATTAGTGGTTTTCAAAATCTAGGTGTAGGGGTTTATGCATCCTAATCTCAAATAATTACCACTAATCCTCAACCAAATGTTTCTTCAAGCACTCAACCAAAAAATTTAGGTAGTCAGCTAATAAACAATGTCATACCACAACAAAATGTGATGAATCTTACTCTTCCCCAATAGGCAATGAGCAATATTCCATAATAGTAGCCATCATCAATTATACCAACATAGAAGAGGTACAACATATTTATGCCTCAGTAGGGGAAACCAATGTTCCACCTCTCCAGGTAGTAGTGAATATACCTCTTTTGTCATAGACTAATATGTCAATTCAAAACCAAATGATGTCTAACCAACAACATGTAAATATTGGTCAGTGAAAAATGATGAATCTTTAATATGCATCCACTTCCTAACTAATATTCATGAGATAAAGAGGTTCTAATGTTCCTCAAGTACCTATTAAGCAACCTTTTCCTTTCATGTAGAATGTGCCACAAGTTCAAATATAGGGTCTCAGTTCACAAGCCCCCCCTCAACATCAAGGTTTGATTAGTTAGCAACATGTCCCTATTCAACCTCAACAGGCATAATACATCCATATCCCTCCATCTCAACCTCAAAATACCCAAAATCAAGCTTACATACCCAACCTCAACCAGAATATCATATAACTGCAATGACAATTTCAATAATTGCCCCTTAATCCATGCATGCATATTACTGGTCTATTCCCCAACCAAACCAACATTCCATAACAAACTATACCTCCACTATATCCCAGTCAAAGTAATCCACTTATGACCACCTAACCTCTACCTCAAACTAAAGTTCCTTCTAGTTACCTATCCCAAGAACTAAAATAAATGAAGGATGCCATTGATACCATCCAAGATGGGAAAAAAACCAAAAGTTTAAGTTGGATGACATGTGTTCTTACCTTTCAACATGGAGTACTTGTAGATACCATTTCCTCCAGGATATGAACCACCAAAATTTGACAAATATAAGTGGAAAAGTGATCCCAAGGCTCATTTGACAAAGTTCTTCATCGCATGCCAGCCAATGGCATATAAAAACATATACCTATTACTATTATTCCCAAGGAGTCTAGAAGGACAACCCTTGGAGGTGTTTTTGAAGTTTCCCAAGAATTCAATATCATATTTTAATGATCTTTTAGACAAGTTTGTGTAACACTTATCATACAATCTTGAACATGAGATTTCATTGGTCGACTTAACACAAGTTAAGCAAAAGGCTAGTGAAAGATTTAAAAGTTATTTATAGTAATGGAGAGCCCTTGTAAGCTAATTCACCCATAGTTTACCAGACAAATAATTAGCCACTATGTTTATCAAAAATTTGCATAGTGAGATATCCTATAATCTAGAAATGTAGTATGCACATACATTTAAAGAGATAATTCACAAAGGTTTGTTGATCAAGAAATCCTTTATTAACAAAGGGATCATCAAGATTACTTCATCAAATCAAACTCAAGATACCAATTAAGGAAATGGATAGAACCAAAAATAGAACCAAGTTTGAACATAAGCATCCTAATTGGCATAGGCCAATAACTATGAAAAACCCAAGCCATTTAATTTTAACAAGAATGTTGTGGGAAATAGAGTAAACAAGTTGTGACATGTCCAAATGATGAAAATACCATCTGCTCAACCCATGTAATATATAAAAATTACTCCTAACTCACAACCTTTTTAGTAAACATAGCTAGTGTAACATCCCAGACCCATGCAACACACACAATAACCTTTACCATTATAAACCCTTCCTCTAAAGAGAACAATGTCTAATTATCATATTTTTAGTGACCTCGGAAAACCTATTGAATCTATGTTTCACAAGCTCACTACTACTAATATGATTAGTTAGCCTATACTGAAGCATTATCCTGAGGGCATTCCTTATCCTAATTGGTATCGATAAGATGAGTTCTATGAATATCATTGGGTTAATGGACATAATTTGTGACATTGTATGCAAATCAAACATTTGATTCAGAATATCTTGGAGAATGAGGAGATAACATTGGATGCTGGTGCTTCCACTTCTAATAAAAACCTTGGAATCTATCAAAACCCATTTCACCAATATAATAACCAACCACAACATCAATAACAACCACAAAAACAATGACAATAATAATTACTAGTATAACAACAATAGTATCAATCATTAAGGTAGAATCAACTGAATTAAGAACAACAAAAGCAATAACATCAACTTAATAGATGAGACCAAGGTTAGAATGATAATAACCAATAGACCTACCATGTAGTTGCACATGACTATAATAGGGTTATAGGCCATATTGTAGGAGGTCACATTTCCACCATCTCCATCAATCTAAAATCAAATACCAATCAATCAATACATTTTCTAAACAATGCCAATCAACTAAATCACATTGATAATCCTTCCTTGATGTAGGATAAGATACAAATGTACCAATAAGTAAATATTACTAATTTTAAACCCTATAATGATAACTCATCTTTGCCTTGTGACCACACATAAGTGCACTAGCAACTAAGACTTGTCCTATTTGGTCCCCCACCACCACCATCATTTTTAGCAACTATGGTCCTATATCCCAACTTGATTATGCAATCACAACTCAATGGTCAAATATTACCATCTCAATCCTACATCTATATACTACTTAACCTATTATCCAACCAACCATTCTACCTTGGAATAAGCCATTTAAAATTATTCAAGAAAAGATGTTTGAAATTATGGAACAATTGCAAAAGATGCTTACACAAATTTCCATTTTAGATTTGTTGTGTACATCAATAATCCACAAAAAAATCTTAAATAAGTTCCTTAGCGAATCCAAAGTTTTAAGTGACATATCCCCTAACAAATTTCAAGCTTTAGTTGGACACCTAACTCTATCCCAACAAGTAACCTTCAACCAAAGTGATATGTCATCCCTTGGCTCGTTGCATATTAGTCCATTATACATTAAAGTTTACATAAAGTAGCACAAAGTAAAATGTGTCCTTATAGATAATGGATTAGGTCTAAAAATAGTGTCTCTAAAGCTCATCAAGCTTCTCAAGTACACAACAACTAATCTCCAAGTATAAATAATCACCATAAATGCCTATGACATTGAAGAATGAGAATAACAAGGCACTATCAGTTTATCAGTTATCTTTGGACCCTTGACCCATGATACACTTTTTCATGTGCTAGATCTCAATTTATCATACAATATGCTTTTGGATAGACCTCAATTACATGAAATTCATGTAGTCCAATAAATATTTCACCAATGTATCAAGTTCTCCATTTAGGAATGGAGGTTTGTATACTAAGAGATTTACATCCATACGATCATTATAAACATGTAAAGGTTGAGTTCAAGAGCTATAACTATTATTTCAGCATGAACCTAGTTCCCAAATAGGTAAAGGGAAAGGAAATACTCCTTGATTTACCAGAGGACAACTTCATTGATCCTAATACCCTTGATTCACTTTCCTACGTGCCACCTCATAAAATATCCAATCATTATACCATATTGGCTAATGGCCCAAGAGAGTATTTGACCCATGACACATTTCACATTGCAAACCTTCCATATAACCCCAAGTCCTTTAGAATACCTAAAGCCAAACCACTTCACATGGAATGTCAAAGAAAGGGTAAAGGCAACCTTCATAGTCTATCACCTGTCACTTTCATACTGGCCTTTGTCCAAGAACAAAACCCTCTCAAAGGTGATGAATCATGGTTGTACAATGAAAAATAGGTTAATTGCTATAAAAATACAAAGTATCCTATTCATGATAGGATCATGACAAATCAATACTATGAAAGAGGAGGCATTGAACCAAATCAATAGGGAATGATTGAGCTAATTTCTATGACTAAGTAAACATGATTCTATGGACTTGGATTTAAACTACCTGGGGGTGACCCCATATATGTTAATCATGTTCTAATGCCTATTACTAGTGAAAATGATGCCAATAATGAAGTAGAGTCTAATCATATCCTTTTTTATGACCTAGCTAAGACCAATCTATTTAACACTCATTTCATTTGTACCCTTAAACTAGTCATTCATCGTAACCCACTTCCATTGTATTATCCCCAATTGATAGACTAGGGCCAAAAACAATCTGACGTGCTAATTGATGAGTTTCAAAATGATGAGGCTTTTTGTGATTTTCTAGGCCTTAGGGATAATGTTCCATTGGGGGACCATAAACTAGGGTTCCCAATCAAGTTGGATCCTGAAGCTTCTTTTAGAGAATGAGTAAACACCCTTGACCAAAAACAACTAAATAAAAAATTAAGGTCCCAAAGTGAAAAACTATTTGAGATGATTTCAAACTAGGGAAAAAGTAAATAAAAGGGCCAATATAGTGGTGAAAACCTATTTTAGGCACTATTAGATAGGGGTATTCAACCTTCTTCAAGCATAGCTTAGGAGACCACCAACTACAAACTTGCAAGTGGGTCTAATTTTAGTTTTGAAGAACAACAAGATTTTGATTGAATCATTTGGGAATTTAAAATAGTATTTATTACATGGCCATCCTTCCCATTAGGGGATTCTGATTCATCATGCCTAGTATAGCTTGAAGAACTAGTCCTAATCAAGGACTCCAACATTGCCAATTAGTTCAAATCATTGCCCATTATTCTTGAAGACATTTTGACCCTTATTGTAAAGGACATAATAAAGTTTAACATCGGGACTCTAGATGACCCAAAATGGATCAAGATAGGTGTATCCCTTATTAATAAGTAGTGTGAAGTCCTTACAACCCATTTTAGGGAATTTATTGACATATTTACATGGACCTATTCTAACATGCCAAGTTTGGACCCCACCTTGGTTATGTACCACCTTGTGGTACATCATAATGTCAAACTAGTGAAATAAAAGTTTCATAAGATGCATCCTTTCATTTCTATATTAGTGAAGAAAGAGTTGGAAAAAATCTTGGAATCATAATGTATTCTATCGATCGACTATTCAGAGTGGATCTCAAATGTTGTGTTAGTCAGCAAAAAGCTAAAAGGAATTAGAATCTATACTAATTTTTGTGACATAAACAAAGGATGCCCTAAGGATGACTTTCCTTTGCAAACCATTGTAATGATATTAAACTCCATAATGGGTTATGAAATGATTTCATTGATGGTTGGATTCTCAGGCTACAATCAGATCAGAATAACACTAAAAGACCAATATAAAATAATGTTCACCACACCATGGGGAAAATTCTATTATCAAGTTATGTTGTTTGGTCTTAAAAATGCTAGAGACACATACAAAAGAGCCATGACCATAATATTTCATAATATGATGCATGAGATTGTTGAAGACTATGTTGATGACATTCTTGGTAAATCAAAGACCAGGGTTGATCTTTCAACAATGCTATGTAGAATATTTTAAAGACTACATGAGTAAAAACTCAAGCTTAATCCTAAGAAGTGTGTCATTGGAATTACTTCAAGTAAATTACTTGGATTCATTATCTCATCAATTTATTGAAGTTTATCTAGCTAAGGTACAAGCTATAACTCATATGCCACCATCGACTAATTTAAAGTAGCTCCACAGTTTGTAGGGAAAAATCTAATATATTTGATGATTCATATCACAATTGGATGACAAGTGCCATATTTTTACACATATTTTGAATAAAGGAATCACATTTCACTAAGATGATCACTATCAGACAACTTTTCAATAGTTAAAGGACTATCTAGCAAATGCTCCTATTTTGTTACCTTCTATGCCAAAAAATCCATTCTTATTATATCTATCAGTTACAGACAATACCTTGGGAGCACTTATAGCTCATCATGATGATAATATAAAGGATCATGCCATATAATATCTAAGTCATACATTAGTCACGTATGAACACAATTATATGCCCATTATGCCATTACATGTTAAATAATAAGACCATGGTTATTTACAAAGTAGATCTGCTCAAATATCTACTATCTAAAACAAATTTACAAGGCCACATAGCCAAATGGATCATACTTCTTAATGAGTTTGAGATCGAGTACGTCAACTAGAAAGCCATCAAGGGGCAAGTTCTTGTAGATCAACTTGCTAAATCACCCTTTGTTGATATAGAACTACTCACATTAAAATTTCTTGATGAATCCATTATGACCATCATTGACACACCTCTTAAGGATATTTTGATGGACCATTCACAACACATGGATCAAGGGTAGGCCTTTTATTTATTACACCATATGGGGATCTAATCCTTAAATCATTTAGGATCAAATTTCCTTGTACAAACAACATGGCCAAATATGAAGCACTTATTGCAAGGCTTTGATAGGCAATACAATGGAACATATCTCATCTCAAGGTTTATGGTGATTCATAGTTAATTATCAATTAGGTTATAGACCACTTTCAAACCAAAGATGACAAGATGGTTCCATATAAGGCCACGGTCAACACTCTCAAGCAACAAATTACTGACATCCAATTTAAACATATACTAAGGGAAAGCAATAGAATAATAGATGCAATGGATACCATTAGGTCACTTATTTGACATACATAGATGGCAAAAGACTACCAATTTCTTATTGAAAATCTAACAATGCCAACTCATGAACCTTCAACTATCGTAATGATCTATGATATTATTGGTCCTAGCTCTACTTGGTATTCTAACCTATATGCCTATTTACATGACCAAATTATGCCACTTAAATTATCTTGTAAACATTCCATATTCTTCATTCACCAAACCACTCATCATACCTTACTTAGATCAACCCTTTACTACCATAGTTTTGATGGAACTTTGCTTCATTATTTAACTTCGACATAATCTATACTAGTATTATGAAAAGTTCACCAAGGAGTATGTGAAGTCCACACTAGTGAGGTAGTATTCTCCAAAAAGATCTTGCATACTAGGTACTATTAACCCATAATGGATGCAGATGAAACTACATATGTGAAGAAGTGTGAAAAATTCCAATGATATGCTAATCTGATTCATGCCCCAATTGAAACTCTAAAACCAATGCTTACACCATGGCCATTTTCTACACGGGGCCTTGACCTCATTGATAATATAAACCCCATCTCATAAGATGACCATAAACATATCTTTACCACCACATAATATTTCACTAATTTGGTTGAATCTATACCCCTTACATGAATGGAAGGCAAATTTCCAAGTTCATTTTTAACCATCTTATATGCTATTATGGTATCTCCTCCAACATTATATCTAATAATGGTGGATCATTAAATAATAAAGATGTTAAATCACTATGTGCCAAGTATAAGATCACTCAACATTTTTTCATGGCATATTACCCACAAGTTAAAGACTAAGCAGAAGCATCCAATAAAACCATTGTAAGAATCCTTAAAAGTATTGTCAATGATACTAGCTGTGATTAACACTTCTAAATATTCTGTGCCCTTTAGGCATACCACAGCAATCACTGTAACCCAATAGGATCCACTCCATACTCATTTATGGCACTGAGGCTATTCTCCCCATTAAGGTTTGAGTTACCTTCTCTACACATCTCCTTGAAGCATGTCCTAGATGATGAAGACTATCTAGTAGCTCACCTATAAGAGTTATAACTACTTGATGAGAAATGTATGATCACACTCAATAATATACAAGCATACTTGAACCACCTCTGTGGATAGTACAATCAGTATGTCAGACATAGAGAATTTGAAATTGGTGATGTTGTCCTTAAAGAGAACCAAAAGAATACAATAATTGAAAATAAGCATATAGGCAAGTTCAAACCAAATTGGATAGGCCTTTTCATCATTGTTGAAAATTTTGGCACTAGAGCATATAGGCTTGCTACACCAGAAGGGGATGAACTTGATGAGTTAATGAACATTATACACCTCAAGCATTACTTTTCTTGAGTGACTTAGTGTATTGTTAATAAGGACCATTTCAAGTTATACCATATTATCTGTATTCTTCCTTGTACCATCTATCATTCTACCATACCTTTCCCACCAATCGAGTTGTTTTATCCCTTCCTACTTGGCCCTTTGACATTGGTTCCATAGACACTTTTAACAAGAGGATTCAAATTCATTTTCGATAGTGGATTTATTATTTCTAAAAGAGGAAGTATTTTAGAGCAGTAAGATAGAAGTTTGGTAGTTGCATCCTTCATTTCTTATTTGGTTCTTTTTCATTGTCATGCTACTAATTATAACCACCTATGGGCAAATTAGTATCATTAACCTATGCCATTGTTTCCTAATTATAACCTCTTATGGGAAAATTAGTAGCAATACTTATTTATCATGCATTAAAGTACCACCTTGCCGTTCTTATGTCATACTATGTCATTGTACAAACTTTGCCTATTTTGTTTGAATTAGCTACTACACTAGTCAGATTCCTCCATTGAAAGGTGGAGCTATTGTGATGTAGGGCCATTTTAGGGCTATGTGGGTCATGATCAATTCTTATTAAGGTCAACTCAGTTCACCTTTACCATTACACTCTCACCATTTTGTGAGTTCGAACCATTTCATATCTCATAATTCCCAATCGAGTTGAGATGTTTTGAAAATTTCAAAATTTTCTAACATTTCAAAATCCAAAAACATTTGTCTTATCTAAGTTAGTTATCCTCAATCCACCCTACCAGGGAAAATTCATTATTAGGATGCTTTCTAATGCTTTTATTTTTCAATCTTTCTATGTGTTTATTTATTCACTTGCCTATTTATTTGCTTTTAGCACTATTGATTTGACTCAATTTATATGTGTTCATTGGTTAATTAATTGCACATTATTCCTGAGTCCATCCATATTCATACATCAACATTATCATCATAGTTTTTATCATTAGTGCTTTGTTTTCAATTATTTATTGGATCAGGATTCAGTCCTTATGTACATTTCAACCAAATTCTCATGGTGTTTTATATCATGAGGCATACCATCATGTGTTATAGAAAAAATAAGCTCATGAGGTCTTACAAATAATGGAGAGGAAACAAAATATCTCCTTGGTACCTATGGAAAAGCCTCCTACCCATATTGATTAAATCAACCCTTTAAACATTCTAGTTATATTAATGCTAATAAGGATGTGCATCTCTACATTAGCAGGTATAGCTGAATCATTTATAATGATCAATATTATTCTTATATTCATATCTTTCATCACTTTACATCCTCATATGCTTGTTTTTTTTTGGATTATTTAGTCATTAGACCATTGCATATACATTTTCACCCACTCATATGTAATTTGTGAAACATTTTTTATCCTTGAGTCATGCTTGCTAATATACCCTATCAGGGCACAACCATATCAAACATCATATTTATCTAATCTAGGTCATCTTAATGATTATAACCACCTATGGGTAAATCATTATTTTTACTTTTATTCTTGATTATAACCACCTTTAGGAAAATCAATACCTTTTTAAATCAATCCATGCAAGCATTTTCTTGTTTGGATTAACCTCACCCATGGGTTAATTACAGCTTTCTTCTTGCTTATTTTTGAGGGACCATCCATCCTAGGCTTCCCAAACATTGTTATGAGCTTTTTATTCAACCATCATTATCTTTTTGGCATACATGCCCTTCTCATTCTTTGAGAAGATATTGTTGTATATATGGTTTTGTAACTATTGATGCTTTTTATACATAACCAATTTGTGTTTCCTCTTCAATTGGTTTTCATTCTTCCTTGCTCATTTTTTGTGTTTGGGCCTTTTCTATTTTAGTCTTTCCTTGTTCTGCTTTCCCTTCATTGTTTTTCCCCTTGGCTTTGTTTTTCCTTAGCCCCTTTTTTATCTAAGCCCTGAAGTACCCATCAAAAAAGTTTTGAAGGGTCACTTCCCTTTGAAGTGCCCTTCAAAATTTTCTAAAGGAAATTCACTTGCCTTATTTTCCCCCAAGTGTCCCTTTAGAATTTTTTTGAAGGGAACTTCTTTTGTCCATGTGATCCTTCAAAAAAATTATAAAGGGCACTTTTTCACCCAAGTGTCCCTTTGGAAAAGTTTCAAAGGGATCTTTTTTTCCCAAGTGTCCCTTCGAAACTTTTCTGAAGGGCACTTTTGCCTTAGACCTTTCTCAAATGCCCATTCAATTTTTTTTGAAGGGGACATTTTTTATCCAAGTGCCCTTCAAAAAAGTTCTGAAGGGCCATTTCCTTTGGAAATGCCCTTCAAAATTTTTTTAATGGGGATTTTGTCTATTCCCAAGTGTCCTTCAATTTTTTTTTGAAGGACACTTTCCTATAGGTGTCCTTTGGGAAACGTTCCCAAAGGAACATGTTACCCCTTTCAAAGCCAAGTGCCCGAAACTAAAACCTTGAAGGAATTCGTTCAGGGAATTTATTTAAGGATTTGGATTTTGACCATGTCCTTGACCATGCTAAAAATATCAAAAAAAAATTCCAAAAGGAATTCCTTTGAAATTTTATCTGAAGGAATTACTTCAGGAAAATTGTCAAACCATTACCCATGACATGCTACAGGTTGCCAAAATTAAGGTGGACAACTAGCCATTGGGTCAATGCATGACATGCCATAAGACATCAAGTTTAAGGTAGATAGCTAGCCATTAGGTCAATGAATGACATGCCATAGGACATCAACTTTAAGGTGGAAAACTAGCCATTGGGGTCATGGTTCATGACGTGCTAAAAGATGTCAATACAAATCGGGCTCTCAACATGCTTGACTTATGAATTTTATAAGTAGAAGGGCTTGGAAAACTTGAAAGGGTCTTGGTAATGCAAATAGGGTTTCCAAAGGTGATTTTATTATAAAGTTTTATAAGTAAATTAGGCAAGAAAAATCAAATGGGTATGTAGGTGCAAATTAGGTTTAAGCAAGTACTTTGCTTATAAAGTTTTATAAGTGAAGTCATTCAAAAAACTTAAAAGGGTCTAGATAGAAGAAAATCAAATTTTTAAAACTAATTAGCATATGAACTTGATCAAATGGCTAATCAATGGTACACAACCATGATCCAAGTCATTCCTTGAGGACCAATCAAAAGGGAAAAACAAATCCAAACTAAATGAAAATGATCTTTTCCATGCCATTGCATAAATTGAAAAGCCAAGGAGAAGTGGTTGGGGCTGAAAAAGATTTATAATAGGTTATTCTATTGACAAGGACCATTTTTTTCACCTTCCCCAAGTATCTCATTTCCATTAAGAAGCCATTGGGAACCATCTTCAAGGGAGCAAGCCCATGGTGTTCAAGAAGGTGACAAGGATCAATTAGAGTTCCCTAATGAGCATCATTGAAAAAAATTAGTTGGAGCTAAGGATAATGACTTCCAATAGATTTGATTCCTCTCTTTAGTGCAAAGGACCTTCCTCCTCTCTCTCTCTTTATTATAAATAAGACCCTTGGGCTATTTTTATTTCATCCATAGATAGTATGATGAAGCCTTGCTGGAATGTTTTGCCATTTTCTTGCTTTGAGCAAAGAAGCATAAGTCTATTTTATTTCTAAATTTTGGACATTTTCCTAGGCATGCAAGAGACAAAAAATGAAAGCAAGTGATATTTTATCTTTTTGTTCTCTGTCCTTCATGATTTTGAGTAAAGAGTTGATCCAATAGGTCATGTAGAGTGCATTTTAGCTATATGAGATTTTGCATATGTGTAACCCTTTTTTGGACTATACACATTATTTTTCTAGTTACTTACCTTGTGTAATCTCATTCATTTTGTCTCTACATTGAAATATTTATGTTGGTATCTTCCAGAGATTGAATAATAGGCTTGTGTTTTGCTATATTATGCAAAATTATAGGGCATACATGTGGATAATAACTTTTGGTGTATCACCATTTTAGACTAGGCTTTTCATTTATGCAAATTTCTAACCCTTTTCATCTAAACAATCTAGTTTAACATATTTTATTACACAAAATCTAATATAGGGAGCTATCCCTTTCAACCTAGAGGTTCATTTCCACTTATAGGCATACTCATAGGCCTAGAAATGTCCCAACATTGCCCAAATCTAGAGGAGGCCTGAACAACCCTCTTCTAGGGTGTAAGATTTGGATTCAATAGTTCTAACATGTCTGATGGGACCTAAATTCTTTTTTATTTTCATGTCAAGGTGAATACTGGTCTTGACAAGTATCATTTGTATTCTAAAATAAAACATTTGGTGACTCTAAAGTGTGAGAATCCCTAGTTCTAGACCAAATTTCCCATAGTTTACTTCATGGTTCTCACTAGGTCATCTAGGATATTTGACCAAGAACCTCTAGTTGAAGCTCTTTTTGAAGAACAACATCTTGAACCATTCCTAGTGCTTAGAGATCCTAGGCAGGGTGGTTTTGAAGAGGAAGAAGAAGATGTTGAGGAAGTTGAAGAAACTAAAAATCATGAAGTAGACAATCAAGAAGACATAGATAGACATCAACCCTTCCCTACTTTTAATACACAAAACCTAATAGAACTTCCTACATATGACCCCATCCCTCAGAATGTTACCAAAAGTCTTCCTATTTTTAATGGAGAGGGTCTTATTACCCCATCTAAATATATTAGAGACATATCTAATTTTTGTAATTTTCATAATGTTATTAGGGCCAACATAGCCATTAGGTTTCTTGCTATGTATTTAAAAGGCAAAGCACTTGAATGGTATAGAACATTGGAAGGGGGATGCATTACAAGTTGGGATGAATTTGGAGATCTATTGGTGACAAGATTTGAAAATAAGAATGATCATGCTTCCCTAATACATCAGCTAAATGTAATAAGAAGAGGTACAAATGAATCCATGGGATATTTCAATTAGACATTTTAAATAACATGGTATAGGCTGCCACCAATCATGAGACCTCCTCCTAGCTTTGTGTTTCCAACATACCTCAAAGGGATTGGTACTGATTTTGATATTATGTTGCATTCAATAGGAGGATTCACTCTTTTAGATGCATATGAGGTAGAAATTGAGGCTAAGAATAGCTTAATTTAGGTTGGAAAACTTCCTCCAAGAGTTTCCATGTCTTTTCTATCCCACAATTCAGTTGAAGCTCCAAGCATGTTACAAGTTCCTAATGCCAATGTAAAGCCAAGAGCCTTTCCTAAGAAGGTGGATAATGTTGTGGACAAGGATGAAGAAGTCATATCATTGAAGCTCAACTCAAGAAAGCCTAATATTAGGCAAGTGCTCCTCCTAATGCATAACACTATCCTCAACAAGGATATAGAGCTCCATCCCAATACAATTATCAAGGGAGAGGACAAAATCAACAAGGTTAGAATAGGCAACTCAATGAATATAATCCAAATTATACTCCTCTTGTAAAGTCTATTATTCTACTACATATAAATCTAGTGTAAAGAGAGGATCATTTAGACCATTGTGGGCAGCCTCAAGGTTAGTTTCTACATGATGATAGAGGAACCAGCCATAATTTGAAAACACAAGAGGAAATTACTCCCTAAATAATAGTAGAAGAAGCATGTCCTAGCCAAAGGGATAGTCATGGAGAAGGCAACCCAAGTGTGGGAATGATGAATTTCTAAGTAAAAGATGATTTTGTGTTAACTCAAGGCATGTCAGTTATAGCCAATACAAGAACTAAGAAGAGAACATTGGGAGAAGGCCAAAAACCATAAGTAGCTCCAAGTGATGCCTCTCTAAGGCCACCAAGTCTCAATCAAAGTGCTACACCTACTACAAATCATGCTCCCTAGCAAAATTAGAATGCAAGTAGGGCTACCAAGATTAAAATGTAGTAGACTCAAGCTCCCTCATTACCATAAAAAATGCTAGAGAAGGTGAATCCTCCCTCTCTAAACATTGTTGATTCATTTAAGAGCACTAAGGCAAGTATATCCCTTTGGGAAGTCTTGCATATACCCGGTCAAAAATATCTTTTGCAAGAGTAGCTAGCAAGCATTCATGTGACTCCTCAAGTTTCAAATCACAATGGCATGGCCCACACAAATTCTCCAAATCATCTTTTGGAGCCCTCAACCAAGGTTGAAAATCCTCCACCTTTCTACCTCACACTCATTATAGGAGACAAGTTGGTCCACAATTATATTGTGGATAGGGAAGCAAGCACTAGCATCATGCCTAAAGTAGTGATTGATAAGCTGGGTTTGAACTATGAACCACATAACAAGGGCATGTTATAGCTGGATGGGACTCCAATTAAGATGATAGGATTGGTCAAAGGTCTGAAAGTATTTTTACATGGTTTCCTAAGATTCCCTATCATGTAAGACATTGTGGTAGTGGACCTTCCAGCACACTTTTTTATATGATTGTTAAGGGACTTCATAGCCAAGATAGGAGGATACCTTTCTATTGATTCATCTTTTCTAGCTTTCAAGACAAGGTATAGGACCAAGGTAGCTATAATGCCTTAGAAAGATTCCACATTGAGCCATACTTGGAGACAATGCCAAATTAGAATTGTCTAATTAGCAAGGAGGAGGAAACGGTCATGGATGGTGAAACATCTTCCATATACCCCTTTAGGAAGTCTTGCATATACTCAGTCAAAAATATCTTTTGCAAGAGTAACTGGCAAGCATTCATGTAACTCCTCACGTTTCAAATCACAATGGCATGGCTCTCAAAAATTCTCCAAATCATCTTTTAGAGACCTCAACCAAGGTTGAAAATCCTCCACCTTTCTACCTCACACTCATTATAGGAGACAAGTTGGTCCACAATTATATTGTGGATAGGGAAGCAAGCACTAGCATCATGCCTAAAGTAGTGATTGATAAGCTGGGTTTGAACTATGAACCACATAACAAGGGCATGTTACAGCTGGATGGGACTCCAATTAAGATGATAGGATTGGTCAAAGGTCTGAAAGTATTTTTACATGGTTTCCTAAGATTCCCTATCATGTAAGACATTGTGGTAGTGGACCTTCCAGCACACTTTTTTATATGATTGTTAAGGGACTTCATAGCCAAGATAGGAGGATACCTTTCTATTGATTCATCTTTTCTAGCTTTCAAGACAAGGTATAGGACCAAGGTAGCTATAATGCCTTAGCAAGATTCCACATTGAGCCATACTTGGAGACAATGCCAAATTAGAATTGTCTAATTAGCAAGGAGGAGGAAACGGTCATGGATGGTGAAACATCTTCCATATACCCCTTTGGGAAGTCTTGCATATACTCGGTCAAAAATATCTTTTGCAAGAGTAACTGGCAAGCATTCATGTAACTCCTCACGTTTCAAATCACAATGGCATGGCTCTCAAAAATTCTCCAAATCATCTTTTAGAGCCCTCAACCAAGGTTGAAAAGCCTCCACCTTTCTACCTCACACTCATTATAGGAGACAAGTTGGTCCACAATTATATTGTGGATAGGGAAGCAAGCACTACCATCATGCCTAAAGTAGTGATTGATAAGCTGGGTTTGAACTATGAACCACATAACAAGGGCATGTTATAGCTGGATGGGACTCTAACTAAGATGATAGGATTGGTCAAAGGTCTGAAAGTATTTTTACATGATTTCCTAAGATTCCCTATCATGCAAGACATTGTGGTAGTGGACCTTCCAACACACTTTTTTATATGATTGTTGAGGGAATTCATAGCCAAGATAGGAGGATACCTTTCTATTGATTAGTCTTTTCTAGCTTTCAAGACAAGGTATTGGACCAAGGTAACTATAATGCCTTAGCAAGATTCTACATTGAGCCATACTTGGAGATAATGCCAAATTAGAATTGTCTAATTAGCAAGGAAGAGGAAATGGTCATGGATGGTGAAACATCTTCCCCTCTTAAAAGTATTTTTGCTTTTTATCTTGACAAAAAAAACACTGAAAAACATGGCCTTGATCCTTACAATTTCATTGAGGAGACTAATTTGGGAGTTTATTGTATGCATGAAGAGAACATTCTAATTCCTTCACTCACCAATGAGGATGATGAACTTGATGGCATGTAGGAGATTTTATTTGATGGTTCATGGAGCAAAGTAGGTGTAGGAGTTGGTGTCATGTTAGTATCTCCATCAAGGAATCATTACTACTCTTCTTATAGGTTGCACTTCAGATGCACTTGCAACATGATAGAATATGAAGGCCTAGTTCATGGTCTCCAATGGGCAAAGAGGAGAGGAATCAATAACTTGAAAGTCTATGGAGATAGTGAGCTGGTCATTCATCAAGTAAGAAGTCAAGCTATAAATAAAAACACCTTGTTTAAGTCTTAAAAACATAGGGTATGTGATCTACTTGAAGACTTTGATGCCTTCAACATACAACCCATGCCAAGAGACTTGAAAAAACATGCTGATAGATTGGCTAAAATAAGAGCACATTTTGACTCAGCTACTAATGTAGCAAAGGAAAATGATCAATCTCATACTAAGATAATTGTGAGACTTTCCATTCTAGATAATCAAGTGTCATGACAAGTGTTTGAAAGTGATGAACACATTGCACACTTCTTGCAAAATGAGGCAGGGTTCTCCTCAAGAAATCAAAAGAGGTTACATGATCATTATAAAGAGCAAATTATACAGCTAAAGACAAATAAAATACCCAAGGGGATGATTAAATTTGAAAGTGTTTTCAATGAGGATAATCAAAATAAGAATAAAATAATGAGCATGTCAACAAAGGAGGAAAACTATGAGACAGTTCTGATTTTTAGAGATAAACTTTTGAAGATTGGCAAGGTATATTCTTAGCTGGAAAGGCAAGGTTTTATTGAATTATGCAAAGAGTTTCATGACATATTTTCATGGGAGTACAAGGAATTGAAAGGGTTTGAACCAAGTCTATCCCATCACACCATTGAGTTGGATCTTGAAGCTAAACTGATAAGAGTAAATAAAGGGTTATCAATCCCAAGATAAAAGAACTCATGAAGAAAGAGTTGACCAAGTTAATTGAGTCTAGAATTATCTTTCCTATCAAGCACTCAACTTGGGTAGCCAACCTTGTGCCAATTCAAAATATGAATGGATAAATTAGACTTTGTGTGGATTTTCATGGTCTAAATATAGTGTCTCTCAAGGATCATTATCTACTCCCTTTCATGGAATAAATTCTACAAGTTGTTTCAGGTTATCAACATTTCTCACTTCTTGATGGTTATTATGGTATAATCAAATATTGGTAAATGAAGAGGATCGATTCAAGATAGCCTTCACCACTAAGTGGGAGAACTTTACCTATAAAAAGATGAAATTTGGTTTATCCAATGCTAGAGCTACATTTCAAAGGCCAATGGACATGGCTTTCGAAGGTTTGATCAATAAGTTTTTGTTTATTTACCTTGATGATATAACCATTTTTCAAAGGATGCTATTGATAATATGGGACATCTAAGGCAAGTTTTTGAGAAATGTAGGGAGTATGGCATATCCCTCAATCTAAAGAAGTGCATCTTTGCTATCCATGAAGGTAAGCTTTTGGGTCATGTTGTTTCAAAATAAGGCTTATCTATTGACCCCAAAAGGATTGAAACTATTCTAGGCTTGTCCTTGGCTCAACACAATAAGGGGATGAAAAGCTTCTTGGGGAAAATAAACTTTATAAGGAGGTTTATCCTAAACTTTGCAACTGTGGTAAAGCCTGTCACAACCATTCTAAAAAAGAACTAATTTTTTACTTAGACAAAGCAAGGTAAGAGTAGTTTTGAAGCAATCAAGCAAGCAATTTTAGAATCTCCAACTCTATTAAATCTGAATTTTGATAAATATTTCATATTCTATACCTTTGATAACCTTGACACAATCTCATCTATGCTTATGTAAAAGAATGATGAAGATGTTGAGTATCCAATTGCTTTTTTTAGCTAAGGATTAGAGGACTATGAAGTAAGATAGTATTTTGTGGATAATTAAGTCCTAATTTTCATTATATGATTGAAAAAATTCAAGCATATGGTTTCCAGAAACAAGATTCATGTCATGGTTTCCCATCCTAGCACCAAGGAGTTTCTCCTAATCAAAAGAGAGCTGGATGGATCATGAAAGTGATGGAATATGACATTGACATTAAGGTAACTAGCTTGGTAAGAAGAAGAGATTTGTGTGAGCACTTAGCATATGAATTTCAAGAGACAAAGGAGCAAGCCTTGGTCAATCAAGTTCAAGCCTTACCAGCTGATTAAATGTAAAATCAAAGTTAGACACAAGACATCAGTGATTTTCTTCAAAATGGTGAGTGTCCCAATGGCTTGAATGAATCTCAAAGGAGGTATTTTAGGCTCCAAGCTATTATTTATTATCTTTTGGATGGAATTATCTTTAAAAAAGATGTGAACAATGTATTACTAATATGTATTAATAATGATCAATTTGATATGCTTATGGAAAAGTTACATAATGGAGCAGATGGAGGTCACTTCTCTCTTAAAACAATAATGACAAAGATAATGAGAGCTAGTTACTATTGGCTTAGTCTTTTTAAGGATTGTTGTCATTGGGTTAAGGTTTGTACTCAATGTGCTTTCTTTGTTGGCAAACAAAAACTTGCAACTCTTCCATTAGATCCTAATCAAGTGGACCAACCTTTCAAGAAATGGGTCCTTGACTTCATTGGCATGATCAACCCTCCATCAAGTTCTGGACACAAATGGATATTGATTTTTATGAACTACTTGACAAAGTGGGTAGAGGCTATTGCATTGAAAGATGCAAACACAAATTCTATCTTAGAGTTCTATGAAAATATTGTGACAAGGTTTGGAGCTCCTTATGTCACCATCTTAGATAATGCATTTGCCTTCATAAGTGCTAATTTTTTTGATTAGATAGCAAAGAGTGGGGTTTATTTGAGTACATTATCCAACTAGTACCCTCAAGGTAATGGATTGGCTGAGTCTAACAACAAGAACCTCATCAAGATCATCAATATGATATTGGAAACTAATCAAAGAGCATATCATAGCAAGCTAAAGACAACCTTATGGGTAGATAAAATCACTCCCAAGAAGTTAATTGGTAATTCTTCCTTTGTACTAGTCTATGGGAGAGAAGCTAGACTATCCATATCATAAGAGATCTATACCTTGGAACTTGCACAATATCTAGAATTGATTGAAAACACTTACATAGAGGTTAGATTGATAGAATTAATGCAACTATAGGAGGTAAGAGATGATGCAAACAAAGCTTTGGAACACCATCAAGTTCTCATGAAGAAATACTTTGACAAAAGGACAAGAGAAAGAGTGTTCAAAGAAGGTGACTTAGTCTTGAAATGAGATGAGGATAGAGAAAAAATAGGTAGACATAAAAAGTTTGATACCTTGTGGAGTGGTCCTTACATCATCAAGAAGTGCAAGCAAAGAAACTCCTTTCAGCTATCCAAGATGGATGGAGAAGAGCTGCCTATTCTGATGAATGGGATCCACTTGAGTTATTGCTTCTAGACTTTGTTGGCCATGTCTTGTAAATAATTTTTATGTGTTTCCTTTGTTGTCTTTATTTTCCCTAACTGATTTTTAGCACAAGTGTTTCCCTTTCAGGTGTTTTCTTTCTTTGTGTTTGCTTTGTTGTATTTTTCCTGTATTTACTCTCAACCATGGGCTTGTTTTTTTTGGCTTTTGTTTGCCATGTGTGACTCCATGCCCAATGGAATGATGTAGGTAGCTAGTATTGGAAATACCAAGCATGTCTCCCTTGGAAATCACCAAAATGTTGACCCTTTTTTTGCATAGATAGTTTGTGTTTCCTCTTCAGTTGGTTTTCATTCTTCCTTGCTTGTTTTTTGTATTTAGGCTTTTGTTGTTTTGGTCTTTCCTTGTTTTTATTTCCCTTCATTGTTTTTCCCCTTGGATTTTTTTTTCCTTAGCCCCTTTTTTGTCTTATCCCTAAAGTGTCCTTTAGAAAAGTTTTGAAGGGCCACTTCCCTTCGAAATGCCCCTCATAATTTTTTGAAGGCACTTCACTTTCCTTGTTTTTCCCCAAGTGTCCCTTAAATTTTTTTGAAGGGCACTTATTTTTTCCAAGTGACCCTTTATAAAAATTATAAAGGGCAATTTTTTACCCAAGTGTCCCTTCAAAAAAGTTTTGAATGGCAATTTTTTCCCAAGTGTCCCTTCAAAACTTTTCTGAAGGGTACTTTTGCCTTAGCCCTTTCCTAAATGCCCCTTTAGAATCTTTTTGAAGGGAAATTTTTTATCCAAGTGCCCTTTATAAATTTTATTGGAAGGCCAATTTTTGGCCCATTCTTCCATGTTACCCTTTTGATTTTTTCTGAAAGGCTTTTTCCCCAAAGGTTTCCCTTCAAAAAAGTTTTAAAGGACCATTTCATTTATAAATGCCCTTCAAAAAAGTTCTAAAGGGCCATTTCCTTTGGATATGCCCTTACCATTTTTTTGAAGGGGACTTTTGTCCCTTCCTAGGTGTACTTCAAAACTTTTCCAAAGGACACTTTCCTATAGGTGTCCTTCAAGAAAATTTCTTGAAGGAACATGTTGCCCCTTTCCAAGCCAAGTACCCAAAACTAAAACCCTAATAGAATTCCATTAGGGATTTTGATTTTGACCATGCCAAAAAGCCTAAAAATAAAATTCTTGAAGTAATTACTTCATACTTTTGTCTAAAGGAATTAATTTAGGAAAATTATCAAACCATTTCCCATGACGTGCTACAGGATGGAAAAATTAAGGTGGAAAAATATCCATTGGGTCAATGCATGATGTCCCATAATATGTCAATTTTAAAGTGGATAACTAGCTGTTGGGGCCATGGTTCATGACAAGTCAAAATACGTCAATACAAAATAGGTTTCCCAACATGCTTGACTTATGAATTTTATAAGTAGAAGAGCTTAGAAAACCTAAAAGGGTATAGTTAGTAAAAACTAGGTTTCCCAAGGTGCTTTTCTTATAAAGTTTTATAAGTAAAGTAGGCAAAAAATCCCAGATGGGTCTGCAGGTGCAAATCGGGTTTAAGCAAGTGCTTTTATTATAAAGTTTTATAAGTGAAGTCATTCAAAAAACCCAAAAGGGTCTAGACAAAAGAAAATTAGATTTTTAGAACTGATTAGCTTATGAGCTTGATCAAATGGCTGATCGATATCACAAAACCATGATCTAAATCATTCTTTGAGGACCAATCAAAAGGAAAAACAAAGCCAAAATGAATGAAAGTGACATTTTCCATGCCATTACACAAATCGACAAGCCAAGGAGAAGCAGTTGGGGTTAAAAAAGATTTCTAATAGGTGGATTCATTGATAAGGATCATTTTTTGCACCTTCCCAAAGTATCCCATTTCTGTTAAGCATCCATTGGGAAGCATCTTCAGGGGGAAAGCCCATGGTGTTCAAGAAGGTGACAAGGATCAATCAGAGTGCTCTAATGAGCATCATTGACAAAAATTAGTTGTAGTTGAGGATAATGACTTCCAAAAGATTTGATTCCTCTCTTTGGCACAATGTACCTCCCTCCTCTCTTTCTCTTTTATATAAATAAGACCCTTTGGCTATTGTTATTTCTTCCACAGATGGTACAATGAAGCCCTGTTGGAATGTTTTGCCATTTTCTTGCCTTTGAGCAACGAAGCATAAGTATATTTTCTTTCTAAGTTTTGGACATTTGCCTTTGCATGAAAGAGACAAATTATGATAAAAAGTGATGTTTTATCCTTATTTTCTATATATTTCATGCTTTTGAGCAAAGAGGAGATCCAATAGGTCATGTAGAGTGCATTCTAGCTGTATGAGATTTTGTATATGTGTAACCCTTTTCTGGATTATATAGGTTATTTTTCTAGTTACTTACCTTGTGTGATCTCTTTAATTTTGTCTCTACATTGAAATATTTATGTTGGTATCTTCTAGATCTTGAAGAATAGGATTGTATTCTATTGTATTGTGCAAAATTATAGGGCATACATGTGGATAATAACTTTTGTTGTATCACCATTTTAGACTAGGCTTTTCATTTATGAAAATTTTTGACCCTTTTCATCCAAATAAGCTAGTTCAATAGATTTTATTACACAAAATATAATACATTGAGCTATCCCTTTCAACTTAGAGGTTCATTTCCACTTATAGGCATATCCACAGCCTTGGAAATGTCCCAATGTTTCCCAAATCTGGAGGAGTCTTGAACAACCCTCTTCTAGGGTACAAGATTTGGAGACAAAAGTAACATTTTCCAAAAATTTTTGGGAGATTTTTCTTCAACCATCATTTTATTTTTGGCATATAGGCCTTTTCTCATTCTTTGAGAAGACATTTTTGTGCCTACATTTTTTCAAGATCTTCCCAAACAAGGGCAAACTGTAGACACCTAAAAGTGGCCACCAATAAACTTTGACCAAGCTTCAGACTATTTTCTAACAAACATCACAATTTGGCCTAAAAACACTAAAACATAGTAAATGGTTCAAATTTATCATATACAAGTGCCAATTTTTTCTAAAGTATTCCTAAATAGGGCAATGCATTTTATGAGATCATTAGTTCTTTCCAAATCATTTCGATCCAAAATACCAAAAATGTAATTTAACACTCCAAACCACTAAATTACCTTAATTTGGAAGCACAAAACATGTGCATGTGTTATTTTGTGTTGATAAAATCCTAAATGGGATATTGGTCCATGTACAACTAATTACGGCTTGTAATTCCAATCCAATCAAAATTTAACCCAATAATATGACATTTAGACCAGTTTGATTAATTTGTGCACCAATTTCCAAAGAATTTCACTAAAAATGTTTAAATCTTACTTAGGTAAATTAAACCAAATTATGAGCTTAAGTAAGAGTTCCATAGAACTTATTAAATATTTCTTTATTGGAAATTAGTTTCTAATAACTACATCACCTAGTGACATCATCTATGGGATGTAATTAACAAGCCATAAGTGTAACAAATATCTAATTAATCCTTCACATGCCTCTTTAATGCCTCTTTATCCCAAATATTTATGAGGGAATTTATTGATTTTAGCCTCCAAAATTTAAAGTATTCTTGGCCACACATATTCACTTAAGATGGATGGTCCAGATTCAATATGGTCAAATAGGAAAATCTATAAATAGAAGGCCTCACAATCATAATTTTAAGCTATCTTGGTGTAAATTTATCATGCTCAAATGATTTAAAAATCTCTCTCAAGCCAAATTTATCATTCTCAAATGACTTCAAATCTATTTTGATATAGTTTTATTATGCCAAATTATTGAGTAAAGCTTCACAAGACAAAGCCACAAAAGCCAATGATTTCAAGAGGTGAGATAACCAAAGCTCCATTGACAAAGACCTTTGAAGCACAAGCCAAGCAAGCTAATGAAAAAATTATTTGTGGAAATCAAGGAAGGTGAGGAAAATTTATTATATATTTACATTCTAGTTGTGTCTTCATTTGGTTTATTCACCAAACTCCTCCCTAAGATCTAGGCTTAAGGTGTTAGTTAATTAGTGTGTTTTTGGATTTGATTTCCTCTAATAACATAATACTAATATCCACTTATCAGATTCCTATGTTCACAACTATGCAATGGTCTATTATTTTGCATATTGATTCCATCCATGTACTTCTTAATTGAATCCCCTAATTAGTAAGATCTAATTTGGGGTTTCATTATGATTGGAAAGGATAGTTGCTCATCCCCCTAAAAAATGTAGTATCCATGCCCTAATTTATATACCCCACCATAGAATGGGGTTGATATAATGCTGGGAGATGAAACCCTAGGTTAACACACCCATAGAGAACTCGTGAGGAGGCTATGAACTCCCACTCACAAGCTAAATTGCATAAACATAAATGATAAGCAAAAATACTTTAAGGTCACATTTAGATCACTCAAACCATATATATTTGAGGAAATACTTAATGATGTTATTTTCATGCATTTGGACAAGGTACAAATATAAATAAATAACACTTTTTGTCACTCAAGTTCCCTAAAGGGGACGGGGGAGAGCATACGTGCATCAATCATTTTGTAAAAATAAATAACTTTGAAAGAACATGCATAAAAATAAAACACTTTTAAGAGTATGTAATATAAGTGTGAATGTTTATTTAATGCACCAAATCTAAATGTTCATGAAATTTGGCCCTTTATCCTTCGTTGAAAACTTGTAAAAATATTCACAAACAATCTAAGCATAAAATCAACTAAATTAATTCTAGGCACCAAAACAAAATGTTCAAAACTTAACCAATTTAAAATTTATGCCTCTTTCCCATGTAGGTCCTATAATGTTTAGATTTTTTTTCATATTTTCAGAAATATTTATGCAACTTGAAGTTAAACTGATAGCATATTCTAAAAATTTAGAAGAAAACATGTGGTTTAAAAAAAAAGCATAAAAATAGAGTCCGAATGACCCCAAACAAAGATCTAAAAGATGGCCTATCAGTCTTGGGTATACACATAGTGCAAAAACACAATTTTAACTACAAAAATGCATCTATAACTAGAAAACTAAAACTTTAAGTGTAAAAACACAACTATAAATGCCAAACCACAACTATAAGTGCAAAAATGCAATTGTAAGTGCACAAACACAATTGTAAGTGAAAAAATGCAACTTCAACCGCAAAACCATAACTTAAGTGCAAAAACACAATTTTAAGTGAAAAAATGCAACTTTAAGTGCAATAACATAATTCTAGAGAGAAAAATTACAACTACATAGAGAAACTTTGTAGCTTCTAGAAAAACATCCCTTAACTGCCAATTTTCACTTGTTTTGATCAATAAGGTCAAATTTTTACATTTAAATCATTAGTAGAATGGTCTTAAAGTATTTAAGAGAAAATTATTGGGGTGCATGTCCCATCAGGCATGCCATTTATTATCATAATAATCTAGGAATGGAGGTTAGTAATATGTTAGTTTAAGTAACAAAAAATCAAAGAAACACACTAACACTAATGTTAGGTATGTGGAGCTAAAAGCTTCACCAAGGAGCATAGACAAATAGGTTCGGGTCTACACAGACGCCGGCGTCGGTCAGGAGCAACCGACGTCGGTCAGTTGCAGTTACAGAGGCACCGACGTCGGCAGTATGGTCGGCCGGCGACGGTCACAGGCGAACAGGCAGGAACCGACGTCGGTTACCTGCGTGTCCAGAAAGCGATTTCCGAGGACAGAAGCGAGTGTTTGCATGATGAGTTTGAGTTGTAGACTCAAGCTCGCGTCTCTATTGTTAGCAATATTATTTTTAGAGCCCTTGTTGAAGAGGCTTAACTGTTTGTTGTAAGAGCATGCTCAAGTTTCCTATTTCTATATGTAGGAGAGATCTTCTAAGCTATTGTATGAGAGTGTAATTGAGTATGAGTAGAACATTATGAATGTTTGAAGGACAGTACTTGAGAGAGAGCTCTTGAGGAATAGAGATCTAGTGAGAGATCTTGTGTGCATCTGAGAGAGGTGTGGAAGAACAAAGTTCTTCATTTGTATTCCTATTGTAAAGAGTTTTTAATACAAGTTTTCAGGGTGTTTTCTTGTATATCTTGTTCTGTGCTATTTATCATTTCAGTTACTTATCTATCTGATTTATTTCCGCACTCATTGCTTTCATAAGTGTAATCCATTGTTGGTTGATCCCCAACAAGTGGTATCAGAGCTCAGGTTCACTAACAGGCGGTTCAGATCTGTGTAGTGTGTTCGGATTACAGGTTGCTCGCAGGGATTTCTGTTTGAGTGGGAGAAGCAATGGCAGAGGAAAGTAAGTTGAGAATGGAAAAGTTTAATGGCAAGAACTATCAGCACTGGAGAATGCAGATAGAGGGCTATCTGTATCAAAAGGATCTTTACTTACCGTTAGGTGGGATAGCAAAGAAGCCCAAGGACATGGAGGATGAAGAATGGGAAGTTCTTGACAGAAAGGCTCTTGGGTCTATAAGACTGAGTCTGGCCTCCACTATGATATCCAATTTGTCACAGGCAAAAACTACGGTAGAGTTAATGACCACGTTAGCTAATTTGTATGAAAAACCCTCCGCTTCAAACAAGGTATATTTGATGAAGCAGTTATTTAATTTGCATATGCAAGAAGGTGGATCTGTTTTTAATCACCTGAATGATTTCCATGGTATTGTTAATCAGTTAAGTTCTGTTAATATTACATTTGAAGATGAAATAAAGGCTCTTTTAATTTTATGTTCTTTGCCTGAAAGCTGGCATGGCTTGGTAATGGCAGTTTCTAATACTGCTTCTGCTTCGAATATTTTAAAAGTAGAGGATGTGGTTAGTGTTATTTTGAATGAAGAAATTCGCAGGAAAAGTACAGAAGAGACTTCTGGGACATCCGGGAACGCTTTAAATCTCGAGAGCAGAGGAAGGCAAAAAGAAAGGAGCAAGAGGAGATCAAGATCTAAGTCTAAGGGAAGAGGCAAATCCAAATCCAGGAATGGCAGAAGGCCACAATGCTGGAAATGTGGAAAGTTGGGGCACATAAGCAGAGATTGCTGGTCAAAGCCTAAGGAGGATAATCAACACAAAGGAAAGGAAGAGACAAAGGTTACAGGTATTGCACAGGATGCTCTTATTTTCTCTTTGCATAATAATATAGAATCTTGGGTATTAGATTCTGGTGCATCTTTCCATGCTACCCCTAACAGAGAATATTTCAGTGACTATGTCCATGGAGATTTTGGAATAGTGTACTTAGGGGATGATGAGCCTTGTAAGATTATTGGCAAAGGTAAAGTGCAGCTAAAGATGCAGAATGGCAACACATGGGTGTTGAGGGATGTGATGCATGTTCCTAGTTTGAAGAGAAATCTGATTTTTGCAGGTAAGCTAGGTGATGAGGGTTGTACAGTAACTCTCACAGCAGATTCTTGGAAAGTGACCAAGGGTGCACTTGTCATGGCTAGAGGTAAGAGAGAAGGTACTCTCTATTTGTGTAATTGTATTACTAACAAATCTCCTTCAGTTTTATCTACTTCAGATGTGGATGCTAAATTGTGGCACTCAAGGCTTGGCCACATGAGTGAGAAGGGGATGTCAATCCTTAAGTCTAAAGGTATGCTTTCAGATTTGAAAAGTATGGATCTAGAATTTTGTGAGAATTGTGTGTTTGGAAAATAGAAAAGGGTTAGTTTTCTAAATACTGGGTCTACTAAGAAAAGGTAGAAGTTGCAGCTTGTTCACACAGACGTGTGGGGACCGGCTCATGTAGCCTCTATTGGCAGATCACAGTACTATGTTACATTCATAGATGACGCCACAAGAAAGGTATGGATCTACTGTATTAAAAAGAAATCTGATATTTTTGAGACTTTTAAGATATGGAAAGCCATGGTTGAGAATGAAACAGGCAAAAGATTAAAGTGCTTGAGATCTGATAATGGTGGTGAGTTTTGCAGTCTTAAGTTCAAATTGTATTGTTACATAAATGGGATCCGTAGGCAAAAGACGGTTCCAAGGACACCTCAGCAGAATGGTATTACTGAAAGGATGAACAGGACTATTATGGAGCGTGCAAGATGTATGAGATTGCATGCAGGGTTGCCCTTAGAGTTTTGGGCAGAAGCAGTTGACACCGCAGTGTACCTGATCAACAGAGGACCCTCTACAGCTCTGGATGGTGGAATTCCAGAAGAGGCATGGACAGGTAAAAAGTTTGATCTCTCATATCTCAAAGTTTTTGGTTGTGAAGCCTTTGTGCACATAGATAAGGAAAATAGAAAGAAGCTTGATGCTAAGTCTACGAGGTGCACATTTATAGGCTATGGCTCAGATGATTTTGGTTTCAGATTTTGGAATCTAGGAACTAACAAAGTAATTAGGAGCCGTGACGTTGTTTTCAATGAAAGAGTGATGTACAGTGATCAGACAAGGAAGCTAGATCAAACTGGGCAGAGCAATAATGAGTTGGACGAAGTTATGGTCCAAAATGAGCTCACGGGAAAAAGAAATAATCACTTACAGGAAAACACAGAGACCGACGTCGGCAGGTTTGGAACCGGCGTCGACAGTACAGAAACCGATGTTGGTCATACAGAAACCGATGTCGGTCATACAGAAACTGACGTCGGCAGACCAGGCACCGGCGTCGGCCAGGAGGAACCGGCGTCGGCCAGTAATAGGTCTACAGGTGGCCGAGGTCGGTCACTGTCAGAAAATTTGGGTGGACAGATTGTTGAAAATGAGTCCAAGACACCAATCAGGAGGTCTGAAAGGGTAAGTAAGCCTCTAATTAGATATTCTCCTTCCTTATATTATTTATTGCTAACCGATGGTGGAGAACCAGAAAGTTTTGAAGAAGCTTTACAGGTGGAGTCCAGGAGTAAGTGGGAGAATGGCATGGTTGAGGAGATGGAGTCCTTAAGGGAGAACCAAACATGGGATTTGGTTGAATTGCCAGCTGGTAAGAGAACACTGAAGAACAGGTGGACTTACAGGTTGAAGGAAGGCGAGGATGGTCAGATGAGATACAAGGCCAGATTGGTTGTAAAAGGATTTGCACAAAAGCCAGGTATTGACTTTGGTGAGATTTTTTCTCCGGTTGTTAAGATGACTTCTATAAGGGTTGTATTGTCTTTGGTTGCTTTTGAGGATTTGCATCTTGAGCAGCTAGATGTTAAAACAGCATTTCTTCATGGAGATTTAGATGAGGAAATTTACATGGAACAGCCAGAAGGTTTTGAGGTCAAGGGTAAGGAGAAACTAGTGTGCAGGTTGAAGAAAAGCTTGTATGGCCTCAAGCAAGCTCCAAGGCAATGGTACTTGAAATTTGATAGGTTTATGACTGAGCATGGCTATAGTAGATGTCAATCAGACCATTGTGTATATTTTAAGAGATTTGATAACGGTAGATACATTATTCTATTGTTGTATGTAGATGACATGCTGGTTGCAGGGTCTCACATGCAGGATATCTCAGAGCTTAAGGTGAAGTTAGCTCAAACGTTTGCTATGAAGGATTTGGGAGCAGCAAAGAAAATCCTTGGCATGAGCATTAAGAGAGACAGAGAAAATCACAGGTTGATATTGTCTCAAGAAGATTATGTGGACAAGGTGTTGAAACGGTTCAACATGCAGGATGCGAAACCGGTAAGCACACCTTTGGCAGGACATTTCAAGTTAAGTAAAGAACAATGTCCCAATTCACATGATGAGGTAGAGTACATGAATAAGGTTCCATATTCTTCCGCGGTAGGAAGTTTGATGTATGCAATGGTGTGTACTAGACCAGATATTGCCCAAGCAGTGGGAGTAGTAAGCAGGTATATGGCCAATCCAGGAAAGGAACATTGGAAAGCAGTACAATGGATCCTTAGATATCTGAGAGGAACCAGCAGTAGACACTTATGCTATGGAGGTTCAGATACTTCTCTACATGGCTATGTAGATTCAGATATGGCAGGGGATTTGGATGGAAGGAGGAGCACCACAGGTTATGTTTTTACTATAGGTGGAACGGCAGTTAGTTGGATTTCTAAGTTGCAGAAGGTTATAGCCTTGTCAACTATAGAAGCAGAATATATTACAGCTACAGAAGCTAGCAAGGAGATGATATGGATGACACGGTTCATGGAAGAGCTTGGAAGGGAGCATGGGAGTTACAGATTGCATAGTGACAGTCAGAGTGCAATCCATTTGGCTAAGAACTCAGCTTTTCACTCAAGAACCAAGCACATACAGCTAAGGTACCACTTCATACGGCAGGTATTGGAAGATGGTGAGTTGAAGCTGGAGAAGATCCATACAGACAAGAATCCTGCTAATATGCTAACAAAGCCGGTTACTAAGGAGAAGTTGAATCTTCATTCAACTTCTATTGGTCTTCATGATTGAGTTGAAGATGGAGGAGCTAGAAGATCTTGCTGTACAGGTATTGGTGCAGCTGGTTTATCTCCAAGTGGGAGATTGTTAGGTATGTGGAGCTAAAAGCTTCACCAAGGAGCATAGACAAACAGGTTCAGGTCTACACAGACGCCGGCGTCGATCAGGAGCGACCGACGTCGGTCAGTTGCAGTTACAGAGGCACCGACGTCGGCAGTATGGTCGGCCGGCGACGGTCACAGGCGAACAGGCAGAAACCGACGTCGGTTACCTGCGTGTCCAGAAAGCGATTTCTGAGGACAGAAGCGAGTGTTTGCATGATGAGTTTGAGTTGTAGACTCAAGCTCGCGTCTTTATTGTTAGCAATATTATTTTTAGAGCCCTTGTTGAAGAGGCTTAACTGTTTGTTGTAAGAGCATGCTCAAGTTTCCTATTTCTATATGTAGGAGAGATCTTCTAAGCTATTGTATGAGAGTGTAATTGAGTATGAGTAGAACATTGTGAATGTTTGAAGGACAGTACTTGAGAGAGAGCTCTTGAGGAATAGAGATCTAGTGAGACATCTTGTGTGCATCTGAGAGAGGTGTGGAAGAACAAAGTTCTTCATTTGTATTCCTATTGTAAAGAGTTTTTAATACAAGTTTTCAGGGTGTTTTCTTGTATATCTTGTTCTGTGCTATTTATCATTTCAGTTACTTATCTATCTGATTTATTTCCGCACTCATTGCTTTCATAAGTGTAATCCATTGTTGGTTGATCCCCAACAACTAACACTTACAAGCCTTGATCTTATAAGTGAGCTTAGTAACAAAAGAAAAATGAAAATACAACTAAAATATAAAAGATAACATATCATTTACCTTCCTTAGGAACTCCAAATTCATTGTTGAGTGACTTTCTTAGCTTATGCATCAAAGAGTCTTTATGTAGCTCCTTTTCTTGGCACCATGGCTTATGTTGGCTTGATGTAGCTTTGCTCAAGATTTTGGCATTATAACATTACCTGTAACAAAATGGGCATTATAAAACTATATAAAAAGATATTTTAAAGTCATTTATACATGATAAATTTACACTAAAATAGCTTCATATTTCAATAAGGAAGTCATTGTATTTATAGAAAATGGATTTAACCCCAACCCAAGGTGAGTTAAGGTGAAATTTGAACATAGATTGAGTTCAAACCTAAAATAACTGAGCCAAGACTAATCCTATTAGATATAATAGTTTTCAATTAATCATGATTTTCAATGAATAGGCATGGGTCTCCAAAATGAGATATTTTAGGATATTTCCAAAGATTTTTTCAACTCACAAAGGTCATGATGAAAGGCTAAGATATTTGCATTTTTGAATTTCATTTTTATGATATTAATTAATTGAACATAGATAATTCAAATAGGTTCTTAATTTGGTATAGCTTGTAAATTAATTATGATTAGCCATTTATCTCTTTCAATATTTGATTTAAGTGTGCAAGTACCCCACTTAATAGGTCTATAGGCCAAATTTACTATTGTGATGTTGCAAGGTGCTTAGAGATGAATCCATGAGAGGTTATTGTTGTATACAATAGGATACCCCAATTAGGGATACATCAATATGATTATGAGCTTTGATGAATGATGTACAACAAAATTTGTGACATTTAGTGATTCTTAGGTTTAATTTTTAATAGTTGGTAATGGGTCTGAAGTTTGCTCAAAGCCAATTATGGCTAATTTTTGGTGTTTACACCTAGAAGATGGAAAAGAATAAAAAGAGGCCCTAAAGGTCAAGGGCTAATTTAAGGATAGGGTGGTATCAAGTGAGACTCATTGCATTAAATGATATTTTGTATGACTACATTTACCCCCCATTTATTCTAGAAATGCAGCAAAGCAAAAGGACTAGGATAAAGGAAAGAAAATTGTACCTAGAATTACCTATGAGTCAAAGCCCATTAATATGGGTTTGAGTTTATAAAATGTGCTCCATTTCATGTCCTAAAAATGAAACATATATGAATCAATCCTTAAAAAATATCAAAATCAAAGACACAATTGAGTAAAGAGATGTGAGAGAGAGGAAAGGAATGAATACACCTCACTAGGTATGTGAACCAACGTAAAAACCTAGTGAAATCTTGTGTTTGTAGATGGTAATCAAATAATGAAAACTTGGATTTAGATGATGACTTTCCCAATTCCCATGTGTGGATGGATCTAGAACTCAAGTTAGCCTTGACTCTATCATTGCCCACCCTAGGTGGATCATAATATATGAATAAATTAGATTGGAATAATGAGTTATCTAACCCTCTTATGCAGGTGGCTCAAGAACTCAAGTAGGCTATGAATCCATCATTTCATACCCATGTGTAGTAGAATAAGCTAAAAATAAAACTATGTGGTGTTATGAAACTACAAAAAATGGCTCTAGGCCACTCAAGAATTTTGAAATATAAAACAACTCAGGGGCCACTTAGGAACTCAATAATGTAAAAGAGATCTGGGACACTCAATAATGCCAACCATTATAGATGGAATGAGCCATCAATATAGTGTAATCTTGGTAAAACATTGGTACATATGGTGTTTGGAGTATACAATGTGGAGAATGACATGAGGTTGTCATTCCATATGAGAGAAATAGTGCAAAATTAAGCATATGGAAATAATGTGCCACACACATGCCCCCAATTATGATATTTGTGCATATGGATTCTAGACTGAGTCATAGTAATCTATGTCTATAAATGTCATAAACTGAAATAGGAGTGGTTATGCCATGCATGATGCCCCAATCTGAGAAAACCTATGTAATTCTATGTAAAAACTAAGTATATACTAAACAAATTTGATAATCTATGACCAAGAATATGCAAATCTAAACCATACCTAATGTACCTTTCTAAAAATCCTATTTTTTTTGTTTTTGAGGTTACTAGACAATAGTGTGGTAGGTGGACTATAGTGCATTATGCTCTTGGTAGTGTACTAAACTATTGTCCAAAAGTGTTGTTCTAGAAAAAATTGAGATGGATATGTGTGTGACTATATTATACTATATTTTTTTGAGTTTGGGTTATATAATTTGTGTCTATATGCTAAAAACTATGTTTTGAGTGCACTAGGATGGCCTAATCTTTGTGACAAACCCCTATGAATGCCCCTATTTTTAGGGGAATTATTGAACCTTTATAATAACTATCCTTAAAATAAAATCTATGAATCATGTGTGTTAGATTGAAAAATAAATGATATCTATGTGATAAACCAATATAATGTGTATGCATGACATTAGAATGTAAAAGAGATTGAACATAAGTTGTCAATGTATGATGTATGTTAGATCTAGCATTCACAAGGTTGTTAAGATAGATATAATAATGTAAGTATATCTATGAACAATTTTTTTGAATATTATCTAAGTAAAATAATTTGGGGGATGGGGCATGATGTCCATCAAGGCACCCAAGGAAGAGTTAGAGATGCATGAGGTCCTTCATGGCATCACAAACTATATGTGAAAGCAACAATCAAGGGATAAGTGTCATGGCCATGATGCATACATGAAAGCATACATACAAACACATGAGGCATGTAAAGTAGACCAAGGGGAAAAAATACAAGGGACATGGCTACATGTCACTAAGTTCGAGAAAAGGGACAGGTACAAGGACATATTCATAAGTCTGCATACACAAAGGAACATGTAAGTTTGGCTTAGAGCCACATGGAAGGACATGTTAAACTGTCCACATACATAATCAAGAAGCACACACAAGGATATGGGACACATGTCTAAAGGATTAAATAAATAAAATGATAATGGCATATTCAAATTTCCTCAAGTACTTATAGAAACCAAGAGACATAATCAAATCTAAACTAGGAAAGCTAGAAATGAAAGTATGCATAATCATGTGGTACAAATACATATAAGATAAAATATGTATATAAGCTAAGTATATATTAGTAGTAGTCAATAAAAATAAATGTAATATAGGATGATCAATATCAATATATTATCAATGCTAAATCTATGATATGGAGTATAAAAAGATATAACCTAACAAATTGGAAGCTATGTGTATGATACCCCCAATGGGTTAATATATCAATGTTGAATTGGTGTATATGTGTATGTGCCCCTGATGGTTAGATAATAGAAATTTTGGATTTGTGTAGAGGAATAGAGTCCAATAGTAATCCATGAACACTCGAAGAGAACAAGTGAAATATGTATTTATGATAAAACTGACTACACTAACATAAATAACATATGTAGTACCTAGAAAATAGAATGAATGTAAACATATAAATGCATACAATTTTTTCTAAGTAATATTTGAATGTTTTTATATTTTTGAACATATTATATTATTTTTGTATTTTCTGAGTATAAACAATATATAATAAACACAAAGATGAAACTATATACAAGGAGCAAGATAAATTAAACTATGTACAAGTAAATTGAAATAATGAAGGTATGTACAAGTAACATTGGAAGTAAATGAGATAATGTACAAATGAAATGTAGTGAATCTAAAGACCTAATAACACATTCATGGGATATGGATATTCAAATGGTGGATTTGGTGGGAGGTCATCCAATATTAGATACTAAATCTACCCAAACTTAAATAAATCATCATCATGGTGATCATCATACCATTATGTTTATAAAAGTATATCCCTATCCTTCGTGTTAGTCTAGATCCTATGCATTAGAATAGCATATTACTCTACTATGTATGAAACCTCTTATATGGTCCCAGGGTAGACCACATTAGAGCACTAGATGTCTATATGAAATTTATTGTTTTCATGTGGGACACCATGTAAAATGATAACTATGTGTCGCTCATGATTGAAAGTCAAACATCTCTATGTTTGATCAACTATCACATGCATTTCTTGTAACCATGTACTACCAAGTGTAACCTATATACAAGTGCCTATGCTCATTATAAAAATTAATGTGTTGATCACCTTAGGGACACATGAAATTGGTAGTTTGATATGTCCTAAGGAGTCCTAATAATGTATAACATGTTGTATCTCAATCTCCTAATGACCTATGTGCTATAAAAATGCCAAAGTAAAAGTTGTGGGATTAGAATCCTCATCTATAAAAATATTAGGGATTTATTGGTCCTTAATAAAAACCCAAATATTCAAAGGATCATTCCTTGAGTGTCTAGGTTGGTGAAGAGTCCATAATGATGACTTTATTAGTGGAGTTGGAGGCTATGTAATCTGGATATCACCTTGAGATTTGAATTTATTCAATTTTCATTTTAATGTTAACCATGTATTTGTATAATTTCCAATAATCTTGTGAAAAAGATAAAAGGGTATAACATTTTTCTATGACAATATTCTAATGGATATGTGGTAAAATGTGGGTAATTCCATCAATCCTCTATCAATAAGTATTCATAAGATCAACTATGGTTTGTCTTGTGTACTGCTTTCTTAAATCTGGATAGCTATGTCAATATCCATAAATGTAACAATTTGTACTAAATGTATAGAAGAATTTGCCTCTAACTATAAATGAGTGTTTGATCCTGTATTTGGGGTATTGTGAATTGGTAGTGATGCATGTGTATGTAAAGGCATGAGTGCCTTAGAATCATCTCTGTACTCTTTAGGGCCTATTGGTGTGAATCTCAATCCACATAAATAATCATCAATGGTCATGGCCATTGTATTATCCTTTATGGTGGTCTGAGAATCTATATCTTAGTTTTTAATGTATATTTCCTCTTAGTTAATAAGTAATGGTAATTGTGCTATGAGAATCTCATCATTCATCATGGGTGGGGATAAATATGATAGAGGAGGGTCATTCCCCATCATGGGTGAAGATAAATTTTCTATATGAGGATCCATTACAAGTGCAAGAATAGTGGTGCTAAATTAACCTCATATGTATGCATTTGTTCTATATAAATTATATGAGGTGGGGAGTTTACAAGAACATGAAGTTTCACATCTGAAGATATAGTTGGGTTAGTAAGCTTAGTAACTCTATAATATTTGATTGGTTGGTTATCAATTGGAAAAGTGTATACGTATCCATCATATAAAAACTTGACACATCTATGCAAGGTAGAGGGTACTACCTCCATTGCATGTATCCATGGTTTCTCGAGTAATAAATTATAATGAAAATGGTTAGGCATCACCTAAAACTATGTGGATGGGGTCTTTGGTTTGACCATGATATACAAAGTAATAAAACTCAATGCATGTTCAATAATGTCATCAAAATCTCAAATTTTATTATGTGTCTTCTGAATATGTTAAGACCTGAACCACTATCAATTATAACTCCTTTAATAGTGGTGGTTTTAATTTCTACCTAAATAAAGAGTGGTATATTCTAACCAATAATTGTATGTGAGGGTAAATCCTCATTGGTAAAAATATAACATATTTAATGTCCTTTATAGTGTTCATGACAAATGTAAAATAAGCTAGCTTTATATCATGATGCAAATATGTATGATTGAGTGTTTAAAAAAGAAAATATTTTAAAATGGTTTCTTTTTGAAGTAATTCTAATATATAAATCTTGGCTGGTGTATTTCTCAACTGATCAACAATATCATATGCTCTATATTTATCTATAGGTCTCATTGTATTGTGTTGGGGACAAGGAGGGATCGTGGGATTACATTATTCTTATATAGGTTGAGGAGGCATTCAATTTTTTCTAATAATATATCAAACCACATGATCTACTATTTTTTGAGGGTGAGTAGTAGGGGCAAGATGTGAGTGAAGGTATGTCTATGGGACTAGGTGGAGGAGGAAAAAAATAAGTCATTTGAGTTATCTACCATCAATTAGTAATGATAGGTAACTCAAAATTGGCCATGAAATAATGTTCTCCATATAATGGAGGCTTAGGATGAGGTGGGCCAATGTATGAAATAATCTAAATTCTAATATGATCCATAAGAGGAGTTTCATATATGTGCATCATTCTACAAATGGTAGGTAATAAACATACAAGATAAACCATAAGACTTTGCACCAAAAAATGGAAAATGGCTTCTAACATGATGATCATGATGGAAAGGGTGAAAACTAAGCCAATTTTATAAAATAAGAAGGGAAAGCCTAATGATGCACTAAGGTTTTGAATAAAATGTTTAAAGTAAGTCAAGTTTACCAAATGATTTATCTTATTTAGTATTATGGAATATAACCTTAAGATTGATAAATAAATTATTAGTAAATCAAGGAATAAAATTCTACAATATCAATAGCCACCATTTTTCACAATAATTGATTTATTTAAATATTCTATAAATAGTAATGAATTAAAAATTGTGTACTTAAACTATAAAATATGACTAATATGGACAAGTGGAGGGTAGGGAAGTGATAAAAGATCAAGTTAGAGTGTTGTCAACAAATAACATGTGTCAAAACCCTCTTCAGACAATAGTGTGACCCTCTTTTCCAATAGTGCATTACACTATGGACCTTTTGTACTACACTAATGACCATGTGTAGTAAAGTGGTGAAATTATAGATAGACCTTCATTTTTTTTAGGAAACCCATGTCTATATGACTAGGACTTGGATCATCATCTATTCTATGCTTTGAATGATTTCACTATGAAACCTTAAGTTTCCATGTTTACTAGGGTTTTGATGAACACAAGTGGAAGAAGAGTGGCATTAGTAGGGTAGACTGGGTGAGACCTCAACACCCCATATGTTGAGTGTTGACTATATACTAATAACTTGAAATGGGATCAAGCCTAATGTAGTTCTCCCAATCTAAGTGTTGGTGCAAGTGAGAGTGATGCTAGTATGCCTATGTATGAATGCTAATTTGAAATCTTTGAGTGTAAACTGAGACTAGAAACCTAAGTTAAACTAAGCTCTGGGATGCCATAGATGGATGCATGCATAAATAGGGGTAAATAAGGATAAAAAATCTTAATTTTCACAACTATTTCTGAGTTTGTTCATGAGAATTGCCATCTAAGGGATACATGAATGAGAGTGGTCTTTATATAGTGTTCTGCTACTTGTCGAGACATGAAATGAGTCTAGGCTAACACTAAGATGCTTTAGGGAGTGAAAAGATATCCATTACAGTAAAAGGAAGCTAAGGTTCAATAAAATTTCCCCATTTTCCATTAGCACACTATGCTATAGAATAATGGGGATTTGATATTATCTAAGTGGCTAGAATATCTGAAAAAGGATTGGGGATGCCTAGGTAATGGTTGAATGCATCTCTTGGTATATATGAGCATGGCCTAAATACACCTACAAGCTAGAAACAGATTAAAATAGGCCCTATGATAGGTCTAGGGATAAGCTAAGGATAGGGTGGTGTCAAGTGACAATCATTGCATTAAATAACATTTTATATGACTACAATAGACCACATTATATGGTTGGAAATGTTGATTAAAAAATATAGATAGTTTTTTTAAAAAAATATTGTTTTTAAATTATATGGGGTTTGGACGCCTAAAACTTATCTTAAATATAAAATTACATATGGTAATAATTTAGGAAACACTATGATCAATCTAATGTGTGTTTATAACTTAGGTGCACCTTGGGTATACCGATCAAGACACACCTTTCAATTAGTGATGTGTCCCCATCATAAAGAATATGTATATCGATAGTGTTAGTAATTTTGATTTAACTCCAAAGTGTTCCATTAATATATTTACTCAATAATGATGGTGTACCATGCCATTTTTACACACCTTTTTAGTGCATTGAACCATTCAAGGTGTACCAAGATTGTGATAGTATTTTTTTAAAATTCCTCAAAAATGATTCTTGCAACGAGTCTTTTGAAGAGGTTTTACTCTTTATTTAAGTTATATAAAGGATATTACATCATTACTATTTTTATAATTTTTAATTTTGAGATGAAATATATTTAAAATCATATTTAATGGTATTAGAACATAAGGGATGACTTTGAAACACAAGATAGAGGAAGACATTAATGGAAAAGAGGTTTAATTAAGAAGGGAACAAATAATTTGGGATATTTAAAAATATTAAAGGGTGTGGATTTTAAAACACAAGAGATATTATTTTATTTAAAAAAATAAAGAAGGGTTTTAAAAATAAGTGAATAAGTAGGGATAAATAAAATATAAGATTTTAAAAATACATTTGAGGTATGGACTAGTATATCCTAAAAATGCGTTCCTTTTAACATCTACTATTAATATTTTCATATTTTTAAATAATCATATAATTTTATCATGATATTTTATAATAATAATTATATGTGAATTTTGAATAAAATTATTTAGTCATAAATAATCAAGATAACTTTTACATCATAAATCTATGATAAACATATAATATTTGGACTTATTATTTTTTCTCTATTAACTATGGAATTTTTTTGGTGACACATACCTTTTGTTGAATTTTATATAATGAATATTTTAATATTTTATATAATTTAATCATTTCACATATTATCAAAAATGGATGAGAATGTTAATATTGAATTAGGAGTCTTGATTTTTTTGTTTTATTTTGTGCATTGGGCCTATTACACATGACATTGAAAAGGAAAACATGTCTATCATATTTTTTTAAAGATATTATTTTATTTTTCAAATATCGTTATGATATATGTCAGTGCATTTACATAGTACAATGTACTAACAAAAAGATACTATTTTTAAGGTAGTGTGTCTATGTATTATTGTGATGCACCGATTTGAAAAAATTATAATACCTTATTTTTAATATTTATTTTCTTATTTTTATTTAATGATTGTATTATTTTTTAGGGTTTTATGTCCAAAAAAGCGAAGAAAAATATAGTGAAAAAATTATTGTTAGATTTATCTTCCCAAGATAATGCAATTTATTGATATGTTTCTTTCAGAGGTAGATCCATATAATAGTGGAAAAATTAGTGTTAGATTTGTCTTTCGAAGATAAAATACAACTTAGTGATATGTTTATTTAATAGGTAAATCCATATAAGGAGAGATAATTTATATTTTATTTTATGTTTATAAATAAATATATATATTTATAATTGGATATGAGAAACAAAAAATTTCACATGATGATGATAAATCCAATTTATGTGTATGCACTTAAATTTTCTCACTTCATCAATAACATCACTAATTTCATCTATTTCCATCCAACTTATCTTAATATTGTATAATTTTAGTCCTAATCTAATACTTCTAATATACCCCCCATCCTACACCAACCTTATAACATCATATGCCTAATTAATTCACCTAAATCCCCATTATCCACTAAAAAATCTTGTCTTATCTAATATTTTGAAATTTTAAATTCCCTTCTACCTATCTTAGCTTGTGAGTAGCCTCTCATACACCCCTAGAATTTTTATAACCCCATAATCACATTACTAATCATATAATAATTATTATTAGGCTTCCAAAAAGTCTCTAGAGGTTTCTACCTCTAGAACATTCCCTCCTCTAGAATCATCCAAAGAATTTTTAATTCCTTGAATAATTCTGTACCATTGATCTTCCTACGCCAACCTTTGAATTTTTTCCATTGATTCTCTCTCCTTTCTCTATTTAAATCATCCACCCCTCCTTTACAAAATAAGGAGAAAACAACTATGAAATCCATGAGTCCTCATGCCAATCTCTTAATCATCCATTAGTATTTTGTCAAATAATCATCCAATATAAGTCTTGATTCAAACCAATCATATGCTGTCAAAATTTTGAGTCTACAAAGATAATCCAAAATCCATAAATCACTTAATCTTTTTTTATCATTTTGATCTTGATTTAGAGCACTTAACTTTTGAATTGAAATGCTAGTTATGAATGTTCATTTATCTTTGCATTTCTGCTCCTATTGGCTCTAGATTTTACTAAGTAGATTGGTAATTTTAATTGATTTTAGTGTCAAATTGCATAATCTAATTAATTTCTAAAATTTACACCTCACATTTGGTGACCACAATGGGATCCATCCTTGGTGCTAATATTATGTGAGAAGTGTGATTATGCAGATTACAGGTCTGATAAGGCATGAATTTGGGCTCAAAATTTCAAAAATATTTTTTTCTAGGTGATTAGCAACTGTGCTTTGTAAAGGGTGATTTTAAAACTACCAATTATAATTTTGACCTCGACAGTGGTGATTTTGCCTTTAACCACCATAGTAATTGAAAAATTGCTTATTGCTAGTTGCAACATTACAAAATCACTTATTACTAGTTGAAGCACTACAAAATTGCTTATTGCTAGTTTTAATATTGCAAAATTATTTATTGCTAGTTATAATATTGCAAGATTGATTCTTACTAGTTGCAATTTTGATTTATATTTGAATTTATAACTATTCTAGTTGTAATTTTGTTTTGTAGACTTAAAATAAAAACATATTTAAGTTTTTTGATCAATTTATCTAACAATTTTGGGTTTTTTAAATATATGTAAGGATCTAGTTTTTGTGCATAACTCTATTTTATAGGGATGATAGGGCTCTTGGGAGAATTTAAACTCTCCATTGGCCATGTTTAGTTCCATTCTAAATTATATTGTTGTTAAAATCTTACTTAAATATTCATAAGATGAGCTATAAACTTGTAAAAACTTAGTCCTTTTGGTTAATATTTACATTCCTTAATCTGTTGTGAATAGCTTGCAGCACATATCATCAGATTTTTAGTTATAGTCTTAGAGTTATGTGTATTTTTAACAATATCACAAATATCAAGTCACTCTAATCTATGGTTTTGATAAAAAGACATTTTAAGTAATACTTTTAATATCACTTACATCAATTTGTGATTTTGATTGTAAGTTAAGATTTTGCTTTTGAATCTATGGTTTTGCAATATTGCTTATCAATAGTTGTAATTTTCAATACCGCTTATAGACAATCATGGTTTTTCACATTTCATAAGATTTGACTAAATACCTAAAAATCATGAAAGTCTACTTGGAAGCTTATAAAATCACTTTTTCTATCTATGATTTTGACCAGTTAGTTACAATTTTGACTCTCTATAAGCAATTTTTCATAACACTAACTATGTATTTGTGGTTTTGATCACTATGGTAGTGATTTTACTCTTTATTTTTCTTCAAAAATTGTCTCTTTTGAGTGCTTATTTTAAGATCATTTTTGGTGAATTTTGAGATGCCCATTAATCCCACAAGGGGTGCTTCCCCTTGACCCCAATAGGGGCTACCACCCCTAGACCCCCATGTCGTGGCCCCTCATTCAAAGGGTTATAGTGTAAAAATCACAATTTTTTTAGTGTTTTTATTGAGGGTTATTAGGATAACCTCTTATTCAAATTTTTATAGGGGTAAAATTAGTGGTAATTTTATATTGATTAAGACTACTAACATCTTATCTTACAAATCTCTGTCTTTTATCTAATGTATTGGCTTATAGGTTTCCCCTCAAGATTGACAAATTGAAATTAATAATCACTTACTTTTTAGGACACTTATTAAAGATTTTAGTATTTTAAAAATTATCTTGTATATATTTTATCTTGTAGGTTTCCCCTCAAGATTGCCAAATTGAAACTACTAATCACTTGTTTTGCAGGGCGTCTATTAAATATTATGGCATTTTAAAAACCATTATGCATATATTTTATATATATCACACTTAATTAATCAATTTATAAACTTTTTGTCTACTTATTTATACCTGAGGGCTACAGTGGTGTATGCTTTCCTCCCTGCATCCTAACGATGAGTCTTAAAGGATAAAAAACTTATAATAAACCCTCCCATTTTGAAAGGGGTAATGGGATGTGGAAGTGACACCCACACACTTGCCATAATCTTAGGGGTTGGTGATGTGGATTTGATAACCACACATTCAACCATACTCAATGTTTTAATGGAGTCTAAAAACCAAGGAAAACCATTGTTAGGACAAATAATTAACCCCATATAGGTATTTTGTGAAGGGAAAGAGCTAATTCTCTAACCCAAGCATCAGAAAATGCCTTATACAAAGTTAGGCTCCATGTACCTACTGTATATTAAGGATGCCCCTAGTGAGTTTGTATAGCCTAAAATAAGACCTTTAGCCATAATAGGTGACTTAATGCTAGAGTTAGTATCAACTCCCAAGTTACCATTAAGTAAAAATAAGGTTGAGAAGGTTTGAGAGATTATGTCATGGGTCACCAACCTATAACCTCACCTATAAAGCCATTAGATGGTGTAGTCATCGATTTACACTCTAAAATTAGTTTACTAATTTTAGGTTTGTGGTTTTATTGATCTTATTGTGTGTTGTGGAGGCTTGTATTGTTTTTGTCCCTTGAACCAAACACATAAAACATTATTTACCCTATTTGATTATAGTCCCTAAGTCAACCATCATCATCATCCCTTGTCCTATACCTTATAATATCCCCATCTCATGTAATTATAGTCACCTTTTAATGTAATCGCACCATAGTCATACCTTGGTCTTAACCTTATCCATATTTCCCTTAGGGTTTGAGTTCAAACAAATTTCTCACCTCATCTCATTCAATACCACATCATTTATCTTGACCTTGTCTAGCCTAATCATATTATCCACCATCTTATCAATGTATTCAAATCATAGTCTAACTTGTCCTTATCTTGTTATCCTTGCTAATATTAGTCATCATATCAAGTTTGTAGTCATACATCTACATTGGTAAATAATTATTTCCACATCAAGATAAGATGAGTTTAAGTTTGCTTGTGTCTAATCATGTTTGAGTCATACACACCATCCAATCCTATAGTCATATCCTATCAACCAATTCATCTCAATCAAATTAAGTTGATCATCTTAGCCTTGATATATTCTTAATATAATCAATCCCTAGTATAATTTAGTTTTTTGGGTTAGTCTAGTCCCTTATCAAGTCTTAGAGCTTGTCATAGCTCACTTAGTAAAATTTAGTCTAAATCATTAAAGTCTAGCTCATGTCTTAATTTGATCTTATCTTACCTCATCAAACATCACCTCATATCAAAATCAATTCAAACTTGAGATTAGACTAAATTAAGACTTTTATCTAAATTTATTCCACACATCCCATCTTCATCCCTTGACTTTCCATTCAATCCCCTACACTTGCCAATTAGGGCCAAAAAAACCACATCACCTATACTTTCTCCCATCTTGATCCATGGCTTCCAAAGAAAATTTAGATACCTTGATTGAGAAATGGCTCATGTCCAATAAGGATGTACTCATTTCCTACCTCCTTAAGAAAATCACTCCACTTCTTATAGACTTTGACCCCGTCCACCCAACATTACCTTCAGTTTGTACCCATTCCTATTAATCAACTCACAGTATTCATACTACCTAATCCCATTCAAATTCTCCATCCACTAGTCATAGATTGTCAACTACCCTTTCCTATATTATAAAAGGGAATCCAATCCTATCCACCTCATCTAATAATAGTCTACCCACCTAGTCACATCAACACCCATCTAATCTAAAGTCTAATGTTTTCACATCCAAGTCACGAAGTGATGAGAGGACTTATAATCCTCTTCCTATATCATTAGAATCCCTCTTCCATAAATTTGTTTCTAAAAAAAAGATAGTCTATTCACCCATATGACATCTTGATCCTACTGATCCTAATCCCTCTTAGTATAAACCCAACCACTACTATATATATCATTAAACTTGGGGGCATACCATTAATTAATTTCATAATTTTCAAAACTATGTCCAAGACATCATTGACCCTGGTGACATCAAAATTGAGACTGAATCATATGGATTTACATCTAAGGGGGGAAAAGAATAAGAGTTAAAAGATTCCATTCCTTATTAGGATTAAGCTCTTCCCTTTCCAAGCCAAGTTCAAGACACCACAGCCGTATTCCATAGTCTCCCCATTTTCGATAAATCCTTCATTGAAGATGAGTCTATTTCCCATGAACTTAGTCCTCCCTTATCTAATGATCCCTTCTTACATGTTCTTATATTTTGTGAATCCATTGTTCCTCCATGATTTTCTTCCCACCCATCTTATCAAAGACCCCATGTTGAGATGTCATTTATGAACAATGAATCCTTTACTAGTGTTATTGTATTATATACATCAAAGTCAATATTGGAGTCAACACTAGTGTTATCAACATCTAGATCATGTTTAACACTAGTATCTAAATCATATTTTTTGTCAAAATCATCATCCTTAATTAATATTGCATCTCATGATAACCATGCCTATGTTTTTTAGGATACTTCCATATCGGATATCAATCAATCACAAAGAATATATTTTGATCCTAGCTAGGATGATAAAGTCATAATAGAGTTATTATAAGCTTTATTAGTTATTGAATTTGATACTACCTTGGATGTATTTAATACAATCAGTCTTACTGATCCTTTTTTTGATCTTGAAGAGATTTTCTTTGATGTCAAAACTGGGTCTCTTAGGAACCCTTATGGGGATAATGTTCCCCCACCACCACTTATTGAAATCATCATACCATCTCCACTGCCTTCATCCATCATAGGTCATTTTCTTCCCATCAATGATCATATAATCACCTCCCTCCATAGGGATGAATAGGGACTTACATCATTGGACTCATCCTCGCATAACATATCATGTGTTGAAAATAAAGGGACCAAGACAATAATATTCAAATAATCAAGCCTAAAGTCAATCTTGATCCATAAATAAATCAAGGAAAATAAATCATTAGCCTAGTAAAATGTATTCCCCTAGTGAAACCTTATTTGAGGCACTAAGGGACCATCAAAGTCAAAATAATCATTATCTATCAAGTCAAAAATCCATCTCCTCTAGTGAAGCCCAAAGTCAAGCACCACGGGGTAGTCAAGATATAATCAAGTATTAAGATCAAAATTGTGTCAAAAGTAATATTTGTACGGTCAATAATCCTTCAAATAATTATATCAAAGATAAACCATAAATTTAAAGTGTCTTGAACCTCTTAAAGTCATTTGTCATATGGATCTAATCAAATACATAAAGTCCACAATATCTAATGATGTGTGCAACTACTAGTTCCACTTCCCAATCACCAATTACACCTCTCTATCATGATCCTATCATCCATTCAAGTCTTATACATCACCATTAAATCCAAACCCCAAATACATCCATTCCACACCTCAAAATATTAAGTAACATTGTCTATCATAGGGGTAATGAAGACACCTAGTCTATATGTCTAAAGGGTCTTAATCAAGAGTTAAAAAAGGTCACAAAGACATCAATACATATAACATTGGAAACATGATCCTAGTATCACATCTCAAAAATAGGTGTTGGATGAAGATCACAAAAAATATCTGCATCTTGCATCTCACCCAACACTAATAATTCAAGATGCCAAAAGTAAAAAAAATTAAAATAAATAAATAAATAAATAAATCATTCATCCGATGGTGAAAACTAGTATTACGATGCCTTGGGCAAGTACCATGATGAAAATTAATTTCTAAAATCATGGTAAAATAATATATTATTTGCATTATAACTCAACATTTGGGGGAAAATCCATTCCACCCACATAATATCCGTCCATGTCATCCTTGTATATATTATCCATCTATCCTTTGTTTATACCCATAATATACATTAAGTCATGCATCCTATTATGTCCATAATTTACTTGAGTCTTGAACTTCATAAGGGAATGAAAGATGTCTTGAGAATAATTCTAAAATCATCTTGGCATTCTTCCAATGGACACTTGGGAAAATAAACATCTAAATCATTCATGATGTGGTCGTTGGTAATTCCTAATCCATTCTCCCTTGGTCCTCATCTCTTTTTTAGCCTCACCCTCATATAGTTATCATCTCATCCATTATTCCATCTATCCTTATCCTAGTTTATGGGTTTGGTATTACCTTTGCTATTAAACCCCATTTATATAGTGTACATACATATCCCAAAAGACCTAAAAATTGAAATATTCTAAAAAAACCCTAAAAATTATAAAAACCAAAAAATCCCCCAAAACTCTAAGTTACCTTGTCTTATGTCTTGAGTATCCTAGTCATCTTATCCTATGTCCTAAGTTATCCATCTCATTTACATCCTATATTATGTCTTAGTCATCTTCTAATATTTCCTTGTCTTATATCCTAGTGGTCTTAATCATTTTGTCATCTTGTCTTGTCTTATGTCCTAATCTTGGCATCCAAGTCCTTATCCATAAAATTATCATAATTTATGTCTTTAGTCTACCCAAAATATATACCCCTATCCAAATCCATATCCTTAATCCACATTCACTTCATGATCATCATACTTGATGTAGTCTAATTTATTACCTAATCAATTGTCTCATCAACAATCATCAGGACAATAGACAAGACATATCTCTGTGTAGATATTTATATGATCTATGTGTTTTTATTTTTATTTTTATCTATATTCATTTATTTATAAATGTTTATTTGTATATATATTTTATATCTTATTTTTATCTTTATTTTAACATAAATATTTTTTCTATTGGGCAATGAATAAGGATTCTATGATGATACCAAAAGCTATAATAATGCTTTTAGGTGCCCTTGATGATGCATAGTTTTCTATTTTCCCCTTTTATAATCATTCATTTTGGCATAACGTCCTCTAGGTCATACTTATATCATAGGGCATACTACCTAGTGATATATTCATATCAAATTGATTTGATTATGATGCGACATATTACAACAATGATGGCTTGATAATAGATTGCATTGATCATTTATTCTATCATCTCTTATATGTATTACCATATAATCACCATAAACCCATCATCAATTTGATCATCTAGGTCCAATCATCTAACCCAACCACATGTCATAACATCTAACATCTCATATCCAATCATTTCTCCTAGTCTTCTATCTTCATGTCTAACATATAAGATCTAAAAGCTAACATGTCTAAAATCCATCATTATCATCCTCCTCTAGTCTCTCTTATCATCTATCATCTAATATGAACTACATTATCTTGAGTTATTTTTAGGCTATGTAGGTAGTGCTTAGTCACATAACATGTTTAAGGTCATCTCAACCACTCTCTCCTCCTTCCCCATCATTTTTCATCACATCTCTCTTATCTCTCATCATCCTCAAGTATTGTATCAGTAAAATTCTTGATCTATAATATCAGTCAATCAAGCAGTATATTGATCAATCACCATTCCCACAATCATCTCCCTAATCTTTCTATCAATCACTTGCACCTATCGATTGGGCTTGATAAATCACAACATCCATCTTTTCTTCCATAAGTCATCTTTTATCACTGATTGGTCAATTCATCATTCAAATTTTATGATTTATTCCTTTGATTGGAGCATGACCAAGATTGTAACTTTATTATCATCTCTCACTCCCTTGAATATGTCCTTGCTAGGGGCATCATCACTGTTAATCACATTATGGATCATTGCTTTGTGTATTATATTCCAAATCTTCCCATTCATCCTTTAGTCACTCGATCATATCATTTATTCTCTCTCATCTCCTTCATCATATTGCTTGACTTAAGTGTTGAGATATACTCATTATCAATCTTATCAAATCATTATCTTATTTTAGCCTAATGCTCTCTCATGCATGTGTCCTTGTTTGGGATATTTTGACAACTCATGGCCTTTTCTATCAATCATGTTGGTCCACAACTCTCTCTTACATGTGTCCTTTCTTGGGATACATCAAAATCTTATGGCCTTTTGTCTTATCATCATCATGTTATGGTTGATTCTCCTTGGGATATGTCAACAAATGTGATACAATCATTTTTTCTCCCTGTGCATAGGTCTTTGCTAGGGGCATCATCATTTTATAGCTCACTTCTCATGTTTATTTCATTTTCTTCATCATCAATCTCACATCTAGCATCTTTGTGCCTTGTCTATTCTCACATCCTACCCCTAATTCTTGTTTTGAGTGTCCATCCATATCATTCCTCTTTACATGTCCCCTTGAGGGGGCATCATGTGTCTACTAACTTAATTAACTAACATTCATCCATGAGTGTCTTTCTTCTTTAAAACACCATTACTCCTAATTCATTTAGTCACAATGCCCTTTCAAAGAGGGTAAAAATGTATGCACTTAAATTTTCTCACTTCATCACTAACAATGATAATTTCATCTATTTCCATCTAACTTATCTTAATATCATATTATCCTAGTCATAGTCTAATATTTATAATACACTCTCATCCTAAACTAACCTTATAACATCCCATGCCTAATTAATTCACCTAAATCCCCATTATCCACTAACAAATATTTTTTTATCTAATATTTGGGAATTTAAAATTCCCCTCCACCTACCCTAGCTTATGAGTAGCCTATACTACTCCCATATATTCTCTAGAACCCCCTAATCACATGACTAATCATCTATTAATTGTTATGAGGCTTTAAAAATGACTCTAGTGGGTTATATATATAGAACATTTCCTCCTCTATAATCATCCAAGAAATTTTTAATTCCTTAAATAATTCTCCACCATTGATCTTTCTACACCCAACTTTGAATTTTGTCCATTGATTCTCCCTCATTCCTCTATTTAAATTAGTCATCCCTTCATTTCCAAATAAGGAGAAAATAACTATGAATTTCATGAGCCTTCATGTCAATGTCTTAATCCAATCCCTCAATCCTTCCATCAAGATATCAATTAATAAATAAATTCATTTGATCCAAGTCTTTTAATCAAGCTAATATCACCCTAAAATTCTGAGTCTGTAAGCAATCCACAATCACTTAGTCTTTTTTATTATTTTAATCTTGATTTAGAGCACTTAGATTTAGGATCTAATAATACTATGAATGCTCATCTATTTAATTTTTATCCTAATGGTTCTATATTTTAATAGTGGATTAAGGATTTGGGTGATTTTGGTATAATTTACATATCATTATTCCATTGCTCAAATTTATCATCTCGCATTTCAAAAAACCATAAAAATTAAAAAATTAAAAAAAATATAAAACCTATAATTTATCTTATCTTGTGTCTTGAGTATCCTATGTCTTAAGTTGCCCATACCATTTTTATAATACCTTGTTTTATGTCCTAACAGTCTTATCATTTTACCTTATCTCAACATCCTAGTCATCTTGTCTTATGTCTTCATCAGCCTTATCCTAATATTATTCCCTAGTCTACTACAACTATATACCCTTGTCCAAGTATATAAACTTAATCTAAATTCACATAATCATTATTGAATTCATCCAACTCATCACCTAATCACTCATCCTATTAACTTTCATCCATATAATTAGACAAGACACCGTGACACTTCATGTAGATACTTTTGTATGTTACTTGTTTATTATTTGTTGACTTGTTTACATGTCCTTTATCATGTATATATATACATATATTTGTTTTTTGGTCTCTTTTATTTTATTTTATAAATATTTTAATTAGTCTTACATCATATCTCTTTTTATTTATTGGGAAATTAATGAGGATGCTATGATGACACCAAAAGTTAAAATTATGATTTGAGGTGCCCTAGATGGTGTAGAGTTTTCCATTTGACCCTTTTATAATCATGCCCTTTGGAACATTATTCTTAGTCATACTTATATCATGGGGCATACTGCTTAGTGCTATATTTACATCAGATTGCTTAAACTATGATGAGCCTTATTACAGTAATGATGGATTGACAATGGAATACACTCATCATTTATCCTATCCTCTCTCACATGTTTAAATGTCTAATAATATTTATAAAATGTTTAATTTGATCATCCAAGTCCAATAATCTAACCCAACTACATGTCATAACATCTAACATCTCATATCCAATCATTTCTCCTAATCTTTTTATCTTCATGTCTAACATCTAATTCATATCCTCTATCTAGAAAATAACATGTATAACAATAATTATCATCCTCATATTTTAATTCATCATCATCATCCTCTAATTTAGTCTGAACTACATTGGTCTAAGGTCTTTTTAGGCTATGTAGGCAACACTCAATCACATGGTGTGCTTGAGGTCAGCTCGACCATTCTCTCCTCTTTCCCCAACATTTATGATCACATCTCACTTGTCCCTAAGCATCCTCAAGTATTACATTATTTAAATCCTTGAGATATAATATTAATAATTAATCAATTAGTCTATTGATAAATTACTATCCCTACAATCATTTCTCTAATATTTTTATCAATTTCCCACACCTATCGATTGGGCCTGAAAAGTTATAACATCCATTAATTATCTATTATCATTGATTGATCAATTAAAAATTTATTATTTTCTCCCTTGATTGGGGAATGGTCAAAACCATAACTTTATCTCTTACTCCCTTGCATGTGTCCTTACTAGGGGCATCATCATTACTAATCATATTATGGATCATTGATTCCATGAAATGTAATCTAATTCTTCCCCTTCACCTTTTGGTCACTCTATCATATCATTCATTCTATATAATCCCCTTCATCATATTGCATGACTTTAGCTTTGAGCTACACTCATTGTTAATCATTAGATCGATGCCTTCCCATACATGTGTCCTTGCTTGGGATATGTTAATAGATTGTTGCCTTTTAAATCAATCATCTTGGTTTATAGATCTCCATAATATGTGTCCTTGCCTAGGATACATCAAAATATTGTGGCTTTTTGTCTTATCATCATCATGTTATGGTTGATTCCCCCTTGGAATGTGTTGATAATCATGACACTATCATTTATGTTTCCTGTACATATGTCTTTACCAGGGATATTATCCATTTTTATATCACTACTCATGTTAATATCATCTTCTTCATCATTGATTTACAATTTATCATATCATACCCTTGATTATTTATACATCCTGACCCTCATTCTTCTTTCAAGTGGCCATCCATATCATTCCTCCCCACATGTCCCCTCGAGGGGGCATCATGTGTCCATTAACATCATTTGATAACATTCATCCATGAGTGTATTTCTTATTTGAAAGACCATTACTCCTCTTACTTTATTTAGTTGAAATTCCTTTAAAAGAGGGGAAAAATATATGCACTTAAATTTGCTTGCTTCATCACTAATATCATTAATTTCATCTATTTCCATCTAACTTATCTTAATATTATATTATCCTAGTCCTAGTCCAATATTTACAATATACCCCTATCCTAGACTAACCTTATAACATCCCATGCCTAATTAATTCACCTAAATCCCCATTATCCATTAACAAATATTATCTATCTAATATTTGAGAATTTTAAATTCCCCTCCACCTACTCTAGCATATGAGTAACCTAGATTCTCTAGAACCCCCTAATCGCATGACTAATCATCTACTAATTATTATTAGTCTTCTATAAATACTCTAGAGGCTTATACCTCTAGAACATTCCCTCCTCTAGAATCATCCAAGGGAATTTTAATTATTGTATAATTCTCCACTATTGATCTTCCTACACCCAAATTTGAATTTTATCCATTGAGTCTCTCTCCTTCCTCTATTTAAATCAACCACCCCTCCATTTCCAAACAAGGATAAAACAACTATGAAATCCATAAGACTTCATGCCAATTTCTTAATCATCCATTATCAATCATCCAATATAAGTATTCAATAAATCCAATAATATGCTATCAAAATTTTAAGTCTACAAAGGTAATATAAAGTCCATAAATCTCTTATTATTTTTTTTGTTTTGATTTTGATTTAGAGCACTTAGCTTTAGGATTGAAATGTTGGTTTTAAATGTTCATTTATCTTTGCATTTTTGATCATATTGGCTCTATATTTTACTAAGTATATTGGTAATTTGAGTTGATTTTAGTGTTAAATGGAATAATATAATCATTTGATTAAATCTCCATCTCATACTATGCAAGTTATTAGTGAGGGAATATATAGTAAATTTATATTTAAATTATAACAACCAAACGAAAGAATCAAAGGACATGATCTTAATAGAGTTTTAGTGAGTGTATTATTATTCTCCATGGTGAGATAAAAAATTTAAATGTGTGATGTAAATAATTCAATAGAAAAATGAGTGAATGATTAATTGAAGTGTTTTAGTAACTAGAATTATTCATTTAAAAATAAATCACTCTTTAAAAATGTAAATTTATTTTTTATAGCTTAGATTTTAGTTTTTTAGTGAAATAAAGACTTTACAACTCGAGGAAAAGAATGGATTCTATTTCATTTCCATTGATATGTCCAAATAATGTCAAAGCTATAGAGGACCCAAACCAAAAAAATAGTAATTATAATAAATATATATGTAGTTATTTTATAGTACATTTTATTTGGATTAAACTCTTTCACAAAAAATATCCAATAGAGTATTTGAATTTGTAAGAAAGGGGTCAAATTTGAGAGTAAATAATTCCTAATATTTGATTTTTTTTAAATGTAAAATGATATTTACTTGACATAGATATGCATAGTTACCCACCAACTCATGAAATTATAACATGGATAATGTGATTGCAATTTTGATACCCTATGTGACACTCATGCCATGTTTTAGGATTTTTAAGTATAATAAAATTTAATTTTATAATACATCCATTTTATAAAATTACATTAGTTAAAAAATGTGTGTACTATGTTTATAGGGAGAGATGAAAGAGTGTGACACTCAAGATTGAGTAGTTGTAGAAGATGCCAAATATTAAGAATATTTAAATACAAATTGAAAATATGTAGATTATTCACATATATTTTAGATGAGATTTATGTATATATCTAATACATTAAATGAGATACTTATTTTGAGTGCAAGGTTTTCTTGTATTTATATAAGAAGACATGTTATATCAAATTTTGATGCATAAAATTAGTATTTATGAACCACAATAATATAATAAACTTTATGAAACATGTTATTGGAATAAGAATGTGTTTGGTAGTGAATTTTTGGTCTTTAAAATAAGTAGAATAGTGTATGATCAGGGGAATAAGTAGAAGGAAGTGCATACCTTCTCACTAGGGGTTGGTCATTGCTCCTCTAAGGATGATCATCATGCCCTAGTGAAAGAGATTTGGGAGGTTAGGGATTGGTTAGGGTTTGAATTTGATTTAATTTTTAAATGAGTAGGTGCCAGTAAGTTGGCAAAGGCATAGGAGGTCTACAAATAATGTTTTTTGGTCAAGGGTCTAAAGTCAGGGATAAAAGTGGCCTCAGGTGCCATTAGTATTCTACATGGAAGTGGTCATATAGTTGATTCAGGGTGGCTTGAGTAGGCAGATATATTTAAGTTAGGTTTAGTTTCTTCCCAATCAATAAATGATATTCAAATTGGTCAATATAAAGAGTTGATTTGGGAATTAGAGACATTTTTTTATAGAACATCTTGGTTTTGGAAGAGCATGCTTTAATTGGTAAGTGTGTTGGTAAGTGGTCGATGATAGAAATGGTTGAATCTTATGTAAAGAAACATTGGGGGCATGAACCATAGGTAGTATTTATAACCAAAAGATTTTTAATTTTAATTTTATCTTATTTTGAGGCAAAAGAGAAGATTTTAATAATCCATTATCATCATTAGGAGGTGTTGATCTTTGGCTTCAATGCTGACAACCTAATTTTGACATTATTTTAGCATAAAATAGAAGATTCCCTATGTGGATCCAATTTTATGGTTTGAATATGGAATATTAGGGCCAAGATTGCCTTAAGTCTTTGGTCAATTTATTTGGGGATTTCATCAAAATTGGTCTTATATCAGAAGAATTTATTCTGGCCTCTGTTGTGAGAGTTAGGTTTTAGATATGGATTCAAATATTCTTGAAAGTATCCTTATCAAAACATAAGGTAGATCTTGGAAGCAATCATTTGATATTGATAAAATTAATTTAAAATGTTTCAAGTGTAGGTCACTAGGTCATATTTTTTTAAGGATTTGCCTCCATGTTTTGACTCTAAAATGGTCTCAATGAATCAGGTTTGCTACCTAGCCTCTAGAACTTTTGGTGTAATAATGGGAAGTTTTAGGGTTAGTAAAGGGATAAAAAGCTTAGCTAATAAATCCAAAGAAAGTTTAGCTAGATAAAAATTTAAAATTGGTAGAAATAAATACCTTAATAGAGAAATTAGATAAAAGGGCAGGGAAGAAGGAGGCCTAGCTAAGGAAATGAATGGAGGTTTAGCTAGGTCAAAATTTAAAAATTATGGAAATAGAGGCCTTATTGGAGAAATTGGATAAAGGGACAAAGTTGTTTCCTTATTCAATTCTAAAAGGTTATGAATTCATCTCAGATTAGTCACAAGTAATCAATTCTATTCTTTACTATCCTTGTAAGAGGCCTAGGATCTAGGCTCCTTCAATCATATAAGAAAATAAGAGCCAAAGAAAGGTTTTGGTCATGATGATATTGAGTAATTTTTTGAAGTGGAGGAAGAATATTTAGAGGATGAGTTAAACTTAGATGACATTTTGATGATTTATCAATCTTAGAGATAATTTAGTCAACCTAATTAGGGTCTTCCTAGAAAAATAGGATGAAAATCAAATAAGGAGTGTGTGGTAGGAGAAGTATTAGAAGGTAAACATGGTACTTTGTAGAAAATTTTTGAGCCTAAAAAGTGGGGTGTGGAATTCCCTTCTCTAATTTTATCAAGTTCATCTCCTAGAATGTTAGGGGTTTGAATTACCCTAATAAGAGATGCTTGGTGAAGAATCTTTTTTTTCTACTTATTTGGATGTTTTGTTGATTCAAGAGTCAAATGATTTGAGTCTAATGCATAATAGCTGGAGAAAATAGAGTAGCTCCATTGTATAATATTTTAGGGCCTCTAGGGTTTTGGCATTTCTCTAGTCTCTAGTCTTGGTTTATGTGGAAATGATAGGTTATAGTTGAAATTGGCAACTTTGTCATCTTTATAGTTTATCTTCTGATATGAAATTTATCTTGATTAATGTGTATGGTTTGAATGATCCTATGAATAAAGATATTTTGTAGAGTGAGCTGTCTAAAGCTCTCTTATATTTTCCTAGTGAAAATGTGGTTCTTGGTGGTAAGTTCAATGCCATTCTTCTCTCTTTTGATAAACTAGGTGGGTCTTTACATCTAGCCCATTATTAAATGGATTTATATAGATTCATCTTTAATAATGAATTGTTTTATGTTAGGAATAATTAGGGGTTATTTACTTGGAATAATAGGAGTAAAACTAATAATATTGTAGAAAGTCTAAATCAATTTTTGTTTTCTTTGGTTTGGTTTTCATAAACTTAGATTTCAAAAAATGCCATTTTACCTATCTCTAGCTCAGATCATTTCCCTATCAATCTCAAAATTTTAGTGGATAACCCTTGGATTTTTTATCCTTTTAAATTTGAAAGGATGTGCCTCTATGATGCCTCTCTTCCATATTTAATTAAGTTTTAGAGGAATAGTAGTCCTATTGTGTTAGTTTTCATAGATGAATAAGATGGTTAAGAAACTATAATTTATCAAATGTTGTCTCAAACATTGGAATTTTGTATGCTTTAAAAATACTTTTCAAGAGAAGGCTCATGTGGAGAGTGAACTAGAGAACTTGAATAAAGTGGTGTGTAGTGTAGGTATGGATTTTGTTTCTTATGAGTCAGAGAAGTGGCTTTTCTCTGAGTATGAATAATGATTATTGATAGAAGAAATTCATTGGAAGAAAAAATCCATAGAAAGTTGAAATAAATAAGATCAAAAAATGATTTATTTCATAATTATATTAGAGTTAAGAAAAGTGCATATCACATTTAGAGTATTCAATCTACTGAAGGAGTGTTATTGTATTCCCAATAATATATTCATAAGGCGGCTATGTTTTTTCAAAATATGATAATAGGTGAAGTGGCTTTTGATCTTTCAACTTAAAAGGCCAATCTAGATTTCATTATGAAGTTATTGTCTTTTATATATAATTATAGGCTTATTTCACCCTTTCCTTTGGACTAAGTGTGAGCATTGGTCTTCTCAATGAATAAGGACAAAGCTTTGGGTCCTGATGGGTTACCTACAACATTTTTTTAGTATTTATGGGAGATTATGGGAGTTTATGTGTTGAATATGGTTGAAGAATCATAGAAAATAAAAAAGGTTTCCCTAGATCTCAATGTTACTTTAATTTATTTATTTCCTAAAGGTGACTCTCAAGTGAATTTTGGTGATTTTCATCCTATATCTCTTTGTAACATAATTTATAAGATTATCTCTAAAATTATGGCTGCTAGGCTTAAGCCCATAATGGATTCATTGATTTCAGATGAGAAAGTAGGGTTTATTTTAGGTAGGAACATTCAAGAGGGAATTATCATTGCCCATAAATTTTTCATTCACTCTCTTACTCTCAATATAAATGTTTAATGATCAATCTAGATATAAGTAAAGTTTATGATCAAGTGAATTGGTATTTTTTGATCAAGGTTTTGGATAAATTTAGTTTTTATAGTGATTGGTGTCATTAGGTGTTTAGTTGTGTGGCAAGTCCTAAGTTTTGGTTTTGATTAATTTTAGTCTGACTATTTAATTTGAGGCTTCCATGGGTCTTAGGTAGGGGGATCCCTTATCTCATTTTCTCTTAATTCTCATGGTTAAAGCTTTTGGGGGTGTCATGAAGTAGGCCAAGGTTGAGGTTCATTTAAAAGGGATAAAAGTGGTGGATGGTTTGGAAATCCTAACTCATCACTAGTTTTTGGATGACACCTTGATCTTTGGGCAAACCTCAGTCAGTGAAGCTCAAGATTTAAATCATATTTTATCTAGTTATGAGGCTACTTCAAGTCAAAATCTGAATGATAAAAAAGTAGAAATTTACTTACTGAATTGTTCTAGGCATGTTTATATAGATATCTCTCTCCTTATAGGTTTTAAGATTGGTAAATTCCTACTAAATATCTTGGAGTCCCCCTATTTACTGGTGCTGGGAAAGTATCTCATTGGGAAGGATTAATTATCTCTTTTAAGGCCTATTTGGCTTCTTGGTAGGGGAAGTGGCATTCACTCAATGGTTGTTTAACATTAATTAAATCAATTTTGATTTATCTTCTTAATTACTACTTGTCTTTGCTCCTACTACCCAGTTAAGTGGTACAGATTTAGAATTAAATTATGAAGGATTTTTTATGGTAAGGATCCTATGAAAAAAATAAGACCCCTTTGCTTAAATGGGATAGGGTTTGTAAGGAGAAGAAGATGAGAGGTGTTAAAATTAAATGTTTGAGTCTTTGAAATTTGGACTCATAGGCAAAATTGGTTTGGGGGATAATTTCAAAGTTGAATTCCCTTTGGTGCAGGTTGCTAAGGTGTAAATATTTGAATCTGGAAAATTCATTGAGTATTATTTCTATAGTTTATCCTCCTAGAGACTCCTATTTTTTGAATTTTTTGCTTAAATGTATACCTCTTATCATGGATCATGTTTCTTAAACTATCAATAATGGTAGGCTTGTTAACTTTTAGGAAGACTCTTGGACTATGCACAAGCCTTTGGATAATCTTTCCTTTTTGGTGAGGTTAAATTTATTCTTTTAGTTGTCTAGGGTGTTAAAGTGGTGGATTATTTGGTGCTTGTGCTAGCCCATGGCTTGATATCTTGAAATTGGATTTTTTTTGAAAATTTATCCATTGTTGAGGATTGGTGCTTATTTCTCTTAGATTATCTTGTGAAGTGTAAAGTCTTTCTCAACTCTAAGGAGGATGGAATAAATTAGATTCAGGCCACTTTTAGGGTTTATTATATGAAATTGGGTTATTAAATGGTTGAGGCTATTGATGATTCCATGATTTGGATTGTTCATTATGTTTAGGTAAGGAGGATATTCAAAAAGAAGGTGCCTTTGCATGTTTGGTGGTTCAAAATCATATACTCACTAAGTATAAGTTAGGTAAAATTATATTCATTAGCCCCTCTTGATACTGTTTATGTAAAAATGAGGAAAATTTGACTGATCACATTTTGTATGCATGCCCCTTTACCTTTTGGTACTGGTCATGGTTATGTTTTAAGCTATAGTAATATTGGGTTCTCTCTTCTATTTTAAGTGCCTCTCATCTTAGCTGATTGGTGACATCAAAAACTCCTTATATGGTTTATGGCATATGAGTCTTGCTATTTTTCTCTGGTCAATTTGGAAGGAAATAAATCAATGCATCTTTGAAGTTTAAAAAATACCACTACTTGTAGTTATTAAACATGTGGAGGTAGCTACATATAAGGTTGTTTATAATCAGGTAAAGTGGATAAATGGTAGGATCTCAATTTGGGATATGAAAATGTGTGCCAAATGAAAGCTAGTGTCTTCTCCTCCCATTAATGGGTCCTTGGTGTCTACTGTAAAAGATAAAAGAAAATAAAATGTGATTTAGCTTCCACTAAATCTAGGATGGTTTAAATTGAACTTTAAAATTACTTATCGAGCTAACCCTAGAGGCTCAGGTGCTCAATGTGTTATTAGGGACTATAGTGGGTCTCTTATTCATTTTTCTTCCATCAAACTAGTTTATGGGTCTAATAATGAAGTAAAAGCATAAGCGGTGGTGGCTGGGCTTGAGATGGTAGTTTTTTGTGTAATTAAAAACTTGGTGATTAAAGGGAACTTTCAGATTTTGATTTAAGCCTTATGCAAGAAAGCTAATAAGTCTTGGAATTTAGCTAATATTATTAAAAAAGCTTGGATATGTTTAGATTATATTAAGGATTGGGATTATTGTCATTGATTTTAGGAAGCCAACATAGTAAAAAAATTTCTTACCAATATTGGTATCAAACAATTGAAATCTTGGGAGGATTTCAATGGGGTTTCTTCCATTAATTTGGGAATTTAATGCCTTTCTCCCATACTTATGTGAAATGTGGTGTCATGATGATAGATATTATTTAATTGATGGTGGTTTGTGGGAATGATTTTTGGGTTATTATGTCATGTTCATGCAGTATGTTCTAGGTTGGTTATAGTGGCCATGCCCTATTTTATTGGTTGGATTATGTTAAAAATCTCTATGCCTACTCTAAGGTGTTATCTTCTGAGTTATTTCAGGAATGGTATGGGAAGGGTGGTGATTGAAGCTTTAGGTTTTCCTATAATTTTTGGCATTGGTCAACTTCATGAAATGGATTTTTGTGGTGAGGTCTCACAAGCTCATTTGAAGAAAATTTTGGGCCCCTTTCGAGGAGGTTCTATAATCAATTCAAAATATTATTGGGAAGGATCACCTTTGCTATAGTCTCAAAATCAAAGTGAATTCTAGTGTGGCTTCCCCATTTACAAGTAATATTATAGTGTTAGTGGTAGATAAGCATCTAGTAGTATAAATGGTGGAGTTTTTTTATTGATCTTATGCATAAGGTGGGTTTGGTAGAAGCAATTAGAACTATGGATTCAGTGCCCTTCACTAGTTCACCTTTTCTAGTTTAGATGGTTTGGGTGTGGTCCCTTTATCAAATTTTCAAGGATTTAGAAACCAAGTTTGTGCTCTTTTTAAATTTTTGGAACATTTTCAAGAAGAATTACATTTTACTTCCTCTCAGTTAGGGTGATTTATCCCCTCCTTTGATGGCATCAACTAAAGTCATTATTTCAGAGTTAGAAGATTGGAAGGCTATGCATCATTCTCAAGAGTGTGTAGAGGCTATTAAATTTTCAATGAATTTGGTTTTTCATGGATATGAGTTAGCCCCTTCTAGATTCCTTGGGCCTCTGTTCAAGCTATGAATACTAAAATATGGGGATGAATGAATAATGTTTGCTCTTCACAAACTATTGGGTCATGTTCACTAGGCATAATTTAATGGCTAGCTCTTAAAATATGGATTGTGGAACTTCTTTGGTGGTGGTCATAATAGACCTAGAGGTCCCAGTGGTAGATGTTGAAAGTGAAGATAGACCTCTATCAAAAGTCATAGTCATTCATGACTAGGCTGGGAGGCTTCTAGTTTTTTGTTTGTGTCTTTGGTGGTTTTGTTGTTTCATGTTTTTTGTTCTCATGACTATGGTGTTTTTGTTTTTGATGGTCTTATTTTTTTGAATTGCCATTCTAGTTATTTTTTGGTGGCCTTGGCTATGCCAAATTTTTTGATATTCCAGGCTATGTTTTGTAATCTTCTTTTGATAATATAAATATGTAGGGGACCTATAAACCCTGATATAATCCAAAAAAATAATATAACTTTTATAATATAAAATTAGTCTTTATAGATCCCTTTAAGTCATTGAAATATGTGGTGTTATAATGGGTCCATTGGAATAAGTGTAACTTATGATATTTAACTTATATAGTATAGTGTATGCCTTGAAACTATAATTATAATGTGTTATGGTTAATGCCTAAATAAAGGTTAGCCTATCATTTTTGATATATGTTAATAGGTTTGATAGATTCATATAAAAAGGAATTGTCTTTCATGTATTCAAACCATCTCATTCATTATATTATATTATATTATTCTTTAAGTGTTTTTGACACCACTAAATAATCACGTTTTATATATTCATTTTTCTTGGAATATTTAAATATTATTTGATTATGTTCCTACATTTTCATTTTCATGTACCTAGGTTAACACACCACATAGATATTATATGGTTCATTGATGTCCTAATGGGATTATATGTGCACATGTGATTAGGTGATATTATGTGGGTATTAATATATTAATGAGATTATATGTGTAGATGTGGCTATAAAATTATGTACTTGTACATTAATTTAATATGTTATGATTTTAATTATGGATTATGGGTAGTTGGGTAGTAATAAGTGGCAAGTGGCTTAATTTAGAAGCTACTAGTCGATTCATTGTATCTAGGCATAGTTTTAGGTGATTTATTTGTGAGAATTCATTATAAGTATTGGGTCATGTATATGTATGTGTGTGTGTGTGTGTGTGTGTGTGTGTGTGTGTGTGTGTGTGTGTGTGTGTGTGTGTATATATATATATATATATAAACATTCCCATACACATGTTAGGGTATCCTTTGAATATTTTTTAATGTGTTGTGACTAAATGAGGTTTCCACTTGAAGAGGCATATGATACTTTTTAGTGTGATTTTGTTATTTTAATATAATAACTTTTCTTTCAATTGTAGTGTATATTATTATTAGGGATATCCTATGTTAGTGCTCAAATTTATGTCAGTAGTGAGAAAAAATATTATGTGGGTATTTATTATATATGTAAATGTATGTGAGTATGTGTAAAAGTGTGGATGCTTTGTTAAATACAAATCATAATTTATTATTATCTATTAATTGTAAAACAAATTATGCATGGAATGTTATAAGTGAGTTGTAAAACAACTCATGTAGGATTTTTAAGTGAGAGATAATAGGATGTTTGAGTGATATTAAGGAATACAAGTTTTATGGTGATAAGATTTAACTCCTAGTATGTAGGATCTCTTGAAACTATAAAATATAATATCTGATAATGAAAAAAATGTTGATTGATGATTGGCAGAAAATTGATGGCTGTTCTCATTTTGTATCAAAATAGGTTTCCTAAGGAACCTATTTGGAAAAATGAGGTAGGATAGTATCAAGTTGAATATACTATGAAGAAACAAGTAGAATTAGATTTTTTTTAAATTCCAATAGTGGGAATTTTTTAATAGAATTGTTATGATGCCTTAGAAGGCCTAGACTTCGAGGATATTGTTGGTGGTCTAGATTGCACCCTAGCTGAGCAAAGGGATTTTTTAGGTCCTTTTGATAAAACCTAGTCCACATGGGACTAATCTTAGGATATGGGTCACCTAAAATTGGGTTAGACCTTTAGAGAAGGCTGACTTTCTTTTGGATCTATCACCTATACTAGATCTAAACTAGCTCTTGCTTGGGAAAGGGAGAGAGATCGATAATAATCTATGAAAGCATATAAAAATGAGGTGATGCACTGAATGTTTTATCATCACACTTACACAAGACACACTATAGGACACTTTCAATACTGCTATACATTGCTTCATTTAATCTTTGATTAGTTTTCACATGAGTATTTCACAACAAGGCATTAACTAGCTATCAACCTAGCATGGAAGGGAAGTTATCCACTTCTAAGTTGACCAATAGACTATAAATACACTTAGAATAGATTTTGAGAACTACCAAGACACTATATGAAGGTGAGAGAACCTAGATAGAGGCAAGGAACACATAGATTCACTTAACCACATCAATGAACTCATGAAACACACTTCAACTTAGTTTGTACAATGAAGGAATTCAGTCTTTTATTGCATCATAGAGGTGTTATAGTACAAATATTAGTAGAGTGTAGTCATTCCCAAGAGATATATGTATTTTAAGGCTTATAAACCTATATATATATATATATATATATATAGGTTTGTAATCCTTAAAATACATTTATCTCTTAGGAATGACTATATAGCAAAAGAGATGAAAGAGATGGGGACACATGCATAGAATGATGGAGAAGGGGGCATTATGATCAAGATTTCTACTCACCTGATGTTGATTCAGTTAGAAAAGATCATTATGCTAAGACTAATTTTGGAAAATGGCCATGATAACCATATCAATCCTTTTCAACCTATTTTTGACCTACATGATACTGCTTATGGTACAATGGTGGAATCAAGTCATTTTAAAGTAGAATTCTAGCATCAAAGCCATTACAATAGTTGGATCAATATTTTGAAATCTCCTTCCAACATTGATATAGTTACAATAGCTTAACCAATCCATTTTGATCTTGTTCCAACATTGATTACTCCTCACTGGTTCATTTTTGGCATGCAAGAATGGAGAAAAGGGTCATAATCATGCAATTATCTAAGACATTTTCTCTAGTTTGACCTAGATTTTGACCTTTAATCTTGACCATTGATCTTGATCTATTAGGTGATTGCATGCCATTGATATTTGTTCTACTTAATCATTGACTTTTAATCTTAACTATTGATCAGCTTGCTTATGCATCATTGGATTTGCTTTGTTTGATTATATGTGCATTGTTGATCTCTTTCTATATGAATGAATGCAATCTATAGATATTTTTCCAATTTAATGCACTTATGACACTTGAAAACTTCCCATTTGTCTTTTAGATCCACCGACTTCTTGACTCATCACTCATCATTGTATTTTCCTTGTCATCTTTCATGTGAATCATTGATCTATTTGGGCCCACTAGTCTTGTCAGTTGATGTGCACCATCAAATATATATTCAAGCACCTAAGATCTTGACACTTATAATTGATGCATTCATGTTGAATTTTTGACTTGATGCTCACTGTTGATCTAGAATCTATAATCAAATGCATACTATTGACTTGCTTGGACCCACTGACATCTATTAGATCACTTCTCACCATTAGATTTGATCTTATCAAATGCTAATCACTGATCTTGGATGTTTGAATTTGAACATCTAGTTCATGAAGCTTAAACTTAACATCCCTACACCCATTTCATTCTGAAATATTAACTTTGAAGATTTATATCTTGATATATCAAGCTCATCAAGATATGAATTTTTTAGAGGATGATCTAGGCATGAAGGACTTCATATCCATGAAACCTTTTTAACTTGGTAAGCTTTCTAAGTTAACTTATAAAATGTGTAACTAGATTGACTCATTCATTTCTAGGCTTGCTTAAGTTATTTATTGATCATTTTTGAAGGATCATATCTGTAGATAGGAATTATGCCAATGAACCAAAATTGCATGGAATCATTAGGGAATAAAATATATCATCTTAATGGACTCTTAAGACCAACCTTGACTCATAAGTAAAACTAGCATGATATTTTAAGTTTCAAATGATGGGGTGACAATTTGACTTGTGGGGGAAAAATTGACAACATTCTAGTGACTCAACTGGGAAACATGACTTCTATGCTTGAGAACCAAACCATTTTGCATGATTTTTGGGCTCATAAATAATGACAAGTTTTATTCATGGTTGTGAATAACCCTTTTGACTTGTAAAGATAATTAATTCCATAAAAATAGGGAAGAAAACAAGCAAAATAGGGAAGCTAATTTAACAAAGCAAAAGCAAACAAACTAATGTGTTAGGAAAACACTTAGAGGAAAGTCAAAACAACTAACTATGTATAGGGAACTTAAATTCTTTAATAATGTTTCAAGTGTATCCCATTGATTGGGATAGGAATCTCTTCACCATCCATCCTTGAAAGTTGGAAGGCATTATGGGATTTGTAGCTAGAGATTGTGTATGGACCAATCTAAAGAGATTCAAACATTGTATGCCTTCCTAGATTATCCCTATCCTCAAGTGGCCTCATCCCACTTGAGGATCAAATATCCTTATTTGAAACTTCTTGAAGAATCTCCTTTGTCAAAGGCTCTCTTTACATTTGGTTGATGGCTTTCCATGGCTAGCATGGACTAATGTCTTATATCTTCCAACTCCATAAGATTATTATTTTTGATTTCCATAGGTTCATTCTCTAATAACTCAAGTTGATACATTAATTCTAGGGCAAAAAATTTAAGATAAATAGGCATTCTTACTTCCTTACCATATACCAACTTGTAGGGGGAGTTGGCTATTAACTTCTTATAGGTGAGCCTATCAACCCATAGAGATGATTTAAATTTGAGATGCCATGACCTCTGATTATCTTCAATGGTCCTCCTTAGGATCTTCAATAGGTTATTATTAGTTGACTTAGTAAGGCCATTGCTATGGGGATAGTAGTTTGATGAAGTGCTGAGAAAGACACTATGATGAACTACCCATTGGCTGATTTTAGAACCCCCAAAGGCCATAACATTGTCAAAAATGATGGTTGAAGGGACTCCAAAACTAGTAAGTAAACCTTCATAAAAATTTATAACATTGGTCTCGTTTGCCTCCTTCACTGCCACAACTTTTATCTATCTAGTAAAGTAATCTGTGGATGTTAGTATCCATTTATGACACAAGATTAAAGGGGGGTTAATGAGATAAACAAATTCCAATCCCCATTGTAAAAAGTGTTGCTCCACTAAAATTGGTTGGAGAGGTAAGGCTAAAAGCTTCACCTTTCCTACAAACATAGCACATTACCTACATTTCCTAACCCATACATGACAATCACCAAATAATAATGGCCAATAATACCCACCTCTCATGATCTTGTGGGATATGGTCCTTGCTAAGTAATTCCCTCAACCATTTCCACTATGATATTATTCAAGTAAACTTTCATTTTGATGGTGTTCAATATACCTTAAAAACATGCCATTGATATCTTTCTTGAACAAAAAACCATTAACAAGGAGAAATGGAATGGATTAAAATTTAAAATATCTTCATTTTGAAGGAGTGAGATGAGAGGGATAAAGACCATCCTAAAGACACCTTACCAAATTATGATACCAACTAAAAGGTGAGGTATGATCAGCTACAAATTCTTCATCAATTAACACCATATCCACCTCATTGGCCTTTTGTAAGTCTTGGGCTAGATTCTCACAAAGTCCTTTGCCTCTAACCAACTCTGTGACTTTTATCTCCACATCATACTCCATTACCTTTTTTATTCAACTATCTCTCTTCTCATTTATGTCCTTATTCAAGAGAAATTTCTTGACACTTGGATGTGCAACCATTAGGTGTATCTTATTTTTAGACAAGTATCTAAACTTCTCTAGGGACCTTATGACTAAAAGTATATTCTTATAAAAAAAGAGTAACTTATTTCATATTATTCCAATCCTTGACCAAAGAAGGCTAATGGTTTCTCTAAGGCCTCATGGTTATCCTATATAAGAATGCCTGAAATGGTGTCAATGTTAGCATGGGTGTATATAATGAAGTCCTTTGATAAATTTGGGTTTATGAGCATAGAAGAACTAGTCATGAATTTATTAATTTCCTCAAAAATCCTTAATACTTTCTTGGACCAACTAGATCTTTGATTCTTCTTTAGCATCGATGTAAGTGGCTTAGATATTGTGGTAAAATCTGAGATGTATTTTTTGATAAAATTGATTTCCCCCAAGAGAATTTATAAAGCTATTTTATTTTTGGGCAAGGAAAGTGCAAGAATTGATGCCATTCTTTCAAGATCTATGCTTAAAATATGCTTTTAAACTATATGTCCAATAATCTTACCTTCATGAACTAAGACGACACACTTTTTTGTGATTTACAGATACCCTAAATTGCCTACACCTCTTAAACACTTGCTCAATGTGAGCCATGTACTCATTTACATTCTTTGAAAACACATTATATCATCCAAATAGACTAGCACATACTTGTTAAGAAGGCCCTAAAATTCCATATATATGGCTCTCTAAAAGGTTTCTCTAGCATTGGATAGACCAAAGGTCATCTTTCTATATGTAAATGTCCCCCACTTTATGGTGAAGGCTTTCTTGAATTTGTCTTCTTCCTTGAAAAAAATTTGGTTATAACCACTATATCCATCCAAAAAGGAGAACCTTTTTGAACCTACAACCAACTGTAAAATGGGTTCCATAAATGGAAATGGATAGTGGTCTTTAAGGGAAGCCTTATTCAAGTCTCTAAAGTCAACACATAGTATAATTTCACCATTCTTTTTATATACTAGGATAAGGTTTGCCACCCAAGTTGAGTGCTTGATTAGAAACATAATACCTAACTCAATGAGCTTTTAAAGCTCAGCTCTCATCAAAGGCTCAAGCTTAGGATTAATAGGCCTTTGTCTTTGTTTTACTATCCTAGTTTCATCTTCTAGCTTAATGGTGTGTTGAGCTAGACTTGGGTCAAATATATTGAGATCACTAAATTACCATTTAAATACATCAAAAAAACTTTTACATAATGAAATGAAATCTTCCTTCCCTAAATAAGTGCGTATCTTAACCAAATTCAGTTTCTTACTAGGTGCAACTTCCACATTGGCATAATGTTCCTCCATTTTTGACAAAGTTGACTTATTTTTCATTAGCTTATCATCACCATTGAATATGTTTTCAAATGTGACCAATCCCTTGGGAAGCTTATTTTTTTTAGTTACATAATATGATCACCATAGTACTACAAGTACTTTGACTAGTTTCTTGAGGAAAACTCAACATCTTCTTGCAAGAATATGACAATTTGATTCTCATATTAAAAAACTTGCCAATTATCATTATTATCTAGGATAGAAGGTCTTACCACCAGATTAATGTGTGACTAGACCTTTTTGATTTTTACATCAGCTAGGATACTAAATTGTGCCCCAATGGCAGCCAACCTATATGTATGTTTGTTTTGATCTCTTGGTATTGATTGAATGTTGAAGGCATGAAATTATTCAAGTCCTATAACCTATGATTATAAGACTTAAGAAATGGGTTTTTTCATACATTAAGACCTTTCACTTGGTAAAATACAAGTTCAATATCACTAAAGACTTTTAAGGTGTTGACTTCATCTTCCTAGCCCATTGCAAACCATGAACTAGTGCCTCATATTCTAAAACATTTTTTGAACAACCAAACTAAAAATTAATATATGAGAAGTACCTTTGCTTTTATATAGAAATCAACATCATTCCAACTCTGGTACCATGATTTTTATTTGATCCATCAAAGTATAATTTCTAAAGGTCATCACTAGACTCATCATCCTTCATCAAGGCTAAAATTAGTACATCTTTCTCATGCAAGCAATAAAAACCAAATCCTTATTCTTTGATTATCTTATAAGGATCATATTCATGTGAGATAGAGTCCCAATCATCAAGGAACAAATATATAATCCCGTCTAAAGGTGATTTAGCTTGTTCTACACTATCTTCTATCACCTCATCTAACATGAGGCAATTGGTGTTCATGACACTTGGCATATATGGTTCCAAATGGAACTATGAAATAGGATCAGAATGTATGATTACCTTCATACCATACCTAGTAATGAACATAAAATATGTCCAATTAGTTGATAAGTGTCCTGCAATATTTGAGGTAAAATCCATTGATAAATACATGGAAAAATATGGAGGCATTCCCACCACAACTAAATATTGCTAAATGGTAACATTAGGGAAAACATGTAGTGTCAATTTCACATCTTTGATTATGCCTACTATATTTTTTGGTGATCCATACAATTGTAATACCCCCTTAGCATTTGGTTCATAGACAAGACCAAGATTGTTTGAAATTTGCTTAGGCATGACAATGCTACTAGCTTCCACTATTGATCATACAATAATGGACTAAATAGTCACCAACTATAAAGGAGAGGTTTAAGGGAGGAGTTTTACTTGAATTTATCTCATATTTGTCCCCTTTTGATATTTTTTTACCTATTTCACCTAATGTTTCATGGATTGGTTTGAATTAGTTAGGACAAATCCTTATTTCTCAACTGGCTTTGGGAACACCTTGAGGGTTGAAATCTCTTGGATAATCATATCCTTTTGTCTTGGAATAGCAATGGAATCCCAAATGATAATGATAATATTGGTTTTCTTCATCTAATCCACTATGCTAAGTGAATCTCCATTAACCTTTGGTTTCACCTTTTAAACCACTAGTTGTTCATAAACTAGAGGTGTTTGGGGAAGTTTCCTAGCCTCTACATTCTAGTTTTTTTGTGTTATTTGATACTCTTGGGAAAAATACTAGAATTGATCACGTCTTGAGACTCATCAATGGCTCTTCTTTTAGCTCTAGTTATAACTACGACTTGACCACTTGAACTGCTAGTCTTACCACCATGATTGAAAACAACATAATCATCCATTTTCCAATTCACATTAATGGTATTAGGCTATCCTTAAACTTGTTGAGCCTCTCCTTGGGGTACCAAATTTGTCTCTTGATACTAACCTCCTTGAAGGGAAATCTCTTCTTATGTCATTTATGGCATAGCAATGTTCTGAGCATCATGGGGGTTGGAGGTCTACCAATTTGAGTCATGCATAAATTATTTTGAGGTGGTGTGGGAACAATAGATTTTAAAATTGAAGGTGTATTAGGATCAAGATATGCATATGGTTTAGATGGAACTATGGCTCCTTATGATTGGTAGGATGGTCTATTTTATTTAAATCCTTGACAGGGAGGCCTTTGATCTTTGAAAAGTTGATAAGAGATCTGATTCTATTATTGATAAGGCCTACCCTTGTATTTATATATTTTGAGTTGAACTATTTCATTTCCAAAAGACAGTAACATACTTTTCAATTTGCCAATCTCACTAGCTTGATTAAAAGGTGATGCAATTTGATCTTTAGGAGATGGGATGAGATCTACAGATGGGATTTGAGGAAATTGAATGGGTGGAAAAGATTAAAACTCTAGGAATATAGGCATTGGAGGCATAGGAAAAATCTTACCAACCTATATCAAACTATTTTTTTCTCTTATGAAAATATCATAAGCATTTGACAAGGTATTACCACCCATGAACTGTATCATCACACTAATGTCATAATTAAGGGATCATAGATAATATAAGAAGGAATATTCAGGGGATGGTTTGATCAATGTAGGTATTCCAATCCATGTCTTTAAAATATGAGGTTGAGATCATACATGACCTCAAATTATCTGACTAAGGCTGCTCCTATCTCATCCTAAGTAGTATACACCAATCATGTTACTCAAAGGGTGTAACTTAATTAAAGGTGCTTGATATGTAGCTAGTGGAGGATGTGCATGATATGCATGATGAACACATGATATATCCCCTATCTCTTGTTAAGTAGTGATGGAATTCAAGGAAATATTTCTATACCACTCTAATACATTTCCTTTGAAGAAAGCAACAAGCAATCTAATAGCAACATTATCTCTAATAACATCATAGATGGAACAAAGGTTGGAAATATATTGGATGTGCTCAATAGCATTTTTTTGATGTTCTCTAGAAAATAATGGGACGCTTTTAAGATAAAACACAGTAATATCATCATACTAGGCTAAGTTTAATAGATAACCTCTATTAAATAGAACAAATACTTGATTTTTGATAGCCATTTGGGTAGTGGGGATTGCATTGCTTAAGGAAATAGGATGACTAGGGGATAAATATTACCTTTGAGGATAAGGTCTTGTCCTGTCAAATATTTCTCTTATATGAAACAATAGGTAGCTCAATGAATTCAAGGGGAATACCTTTACTAGCTGACCTTGTAGTGACCTTTAGAATGAGAATGTTGTTTAGATAATGCTATAAATTCTACAAATTTAAAGATCTTGAGCTCTTGATGATGATGAATTTATTTTTATACTATTTATGCTATTTCTTATCTCCAAATTTTAGTTATTCAAAGAAAATGGGTCCCATCAGGCATGCTATAACTATTGGTGGTCTAGATGGCACCCTCATTGAGTAAAGGGATTATTCAGGTCCTCTTGCTCAAATTTAGTCCAACATAAGACTAACCCTAGGATGTGGGTAACCTAAACATGGGTCAAACCTCCAGAGAAGGTCGAATTTATTTTGGATCTATCAACTATACTACATCTAAACTAGCTCTTGCTTGGGAAAGGGAGAGAGATTGACAATAATCTATTAAAGCATATAGAAATGAGGTGAGACACCAAATGTTTGATCCTCACACTTACACAATAAATACTATATGACACTTTCAAGAAAGCTAGACATCACTTCATTTAATCTTTGAGTAGTTTTCACATGAGTATTTCACAATAAGGCATTAACTATCTATCGACCTAACATGGAAGGGAATTTGTCCACTTTCATGTTGACCAAAAAACTATAAATGCACTTAGAATGACTTGTGAGAACTACCAAGACACTGCATGAAGGTGAGGGAACCCAGATAGAGGCAAGGAATACATATATTCACTTAACCATATCAATGAACTCATGAAACACACTTCAACTCAGTTTGCATAATAAAGGAATTTAATCTTTTATTGCATCATAAAGCTGTTATAGTACAAATCTCAGTAGAGTCTAGTCATGCCAAAGAGAGGGATACATTTTAAGGCTTAGAATCTTGTATATCTAGCATAAGTGATGAAAGAGATGGGGACCCATGCATAAAATGATGGAGAAGGGCTCATTATGATCAAGATTTCCAATCACCTAATGTTGATTTAGTTAGAAAGGATCATTATGCTATGAATACTTTAAAAAAATGACCATGACAACCATATCAATATTTTTCAACCTATTTATAGCTTACATGATGCTCCTTACAGTTATAATGATGGAGTCAAATCATTTTCAAATAGATTCCAATGTCAAAGCTGTTACAACAATTGGATTAATCTTTTACAATCTCCTACTGATATTGATGCAATTATAACAACTTAACCAATCCATTTTTATCTTGTTCTAGTGTTGATTGATCTTCGCTATTTCATTTTTAGCATGCAAGAATGGAAAAAAGGGTCATAATCACATAGTTTGCTAAGATATTTACTCTGGTTTGACCTAGATTTTGACCTTTAATCCTGACCATCAATCTTGATCTACTTGATGATTACATACCATTGATCTTTATTCCTGTTAATCATCAACTCTTAATCTTAACCATTGATTAGCTTACTTGCACATCAATATATCTACTTTGTCATTTATACACACATAGTTGATCTCTCTTTATATGATTGAATGTGAGTTATATATCTTCTACAAGTTTAATTCACTTATGAAACTTGAGAACTCCCCATTTATCTTTGAGATCCAATGACTTATTAACTCATTGTTCATCATTGGATCTACCTTGTCAGCTTTCATGTATACCATTAGTCTATTTGGGCCCACTAGTCTTATCAGTCAATTTGTACCATTAGATCTCTATTCAAGCACTCAAGATCTTAACACTTATTATTGACATGATGTTGACTTTTTGACTTAATGCTCATCATTAATATATAATGAATGGTCAAATACATGATATTGATTTGCTTAGACCCACTAACATCTATTAGATCATAGCTCACTATTATATTTGATCCAATTTAATGGCAACTATTGATCTTGGATGTTTGAATTCAAATGGCTAGTTCACAAAGCTTGAACTTGACATCCCTGTGCCCACTTCATTCTATAGTATTAACTTTAAAGATTTATATCTTAAAATAGTAAGCTCATCAAGATATGAATTTTGTAGAGGATGATCTAGGTATGAATAACTTCATGCCAATGCAACCTTTTGACCTTGGGAGGATTTCTAAGTGAACTTATAAAATGAGCAACTAGATTGACCCATTTATTTCTAAGCTTGCTCAAGTCATTTCTTGATCATTTTTTAAGGCTCATATCTGCAAATAGGAATTACACCAAGGCACCAAAATTGAATGGAATCATTAGGGCACAAAATATATCATATTAATGGACTCTTAAAACCAACCTTGACTCACAAGGAAAATTGGCATGATATGCTAAGTTTCAAATGATGGGGTGATAATTTGACCTGTGGGGGCAAAATTGATAACTTTCTAGTGACTCAGCTAGGAAATATACCTACTATGCTTGAGAACCAAACCATTTACATGATTTTTGGGCTCATAAATAATGATAATTTTGATTCATGTTCATAAAAAACACTTTTAACTTGAAAATACAATGAATTCCACCAAAATAGGGAAGAAAATAGTAAAATAGGGAAGAAAACAAGCAAAATAGGGAAGCTAACTAAAAAAATCAAAAGAAAAAAAACTAATGTGCTAGGAAAAAACATGGAGGAAAGCCAAAACAACTATGTATAGGGAAATTATATCCCTTAATAACAATGTTTCAAGTGTATCCCAATGACTGGAATAGGAAGCTCTTCACCATCCATCCTTGAAAGTTGGAAGGAATTATGGGATTTGTAGTTGGAGATTATGTATGGACCATTCCAAAGAGAGTCAAAATTTGTATTCCTTCTTTGCTTAGCCCTATGCTCAACCTACTTGAAGAACAAATATATTTCTTTGAAACTTTTTAAAGAAGCTCCTTTGTCAAAGGCTCTCTTTAACTTTACTTGATGGCTTTCCATGGCCAAGATGGGATGATGTCTTATCTTTTCCATCTTCATAAGCTCAGTATATCTAATTTCCATAAGTTCATTATAAAACAAATAAAGTTGATGTATTAGTTATAGGGTATGCAATTCAAAATATATAGGCATTCTTACTTTCTTACCATATACCAGCTTATAGGAGTTGGCTATTAACTCATTATAGGTGATCCTATCATCCCATAGAGTTGAGTTCAATTTGAGATGCCATGACCTATGTTTATCTTTAGTGGTCCTCCTTAGGATATTAAATAGGTTATTAGTAGTTGACTCATCAAGGTCATTACCATAGGGATAGTAATTTGATGAAGTGATGAGAAAGACATTATGTTAAACTACTCATTAGCCGATTTTAAACCCCACAAAGGCATAACATTTTCAAAAATAATGGTTGAAGGGACTCCAAAACTAGTAATCAAACCTTCATATAAATTTAAAACACTGATCTCATTTAACTCCTTTAATTCCACTACTTCTATCCATCTAGTGAAGTAATTTGTGGCTGTTAGTATCCATTTATGACCTAAGCCTAAAGGGGGGTTAATTAGACCAATAAATTCCAATCCCCATTGGATAAAGGGCTGATTCAATTCAATTGGTTGGAGAGGTTAGGCTACAAGTTTCACATTTCCTAAAAACATAGCACATTTCATGTATTTCCTAACCCATGCATAACAATCACCAAACAATATTGGCCACTAATACCCACATCTCATGATCTTGTGGGTTATAGTCCTTGTTGAGTAATTACCTCCACCATGTCCACCATGGAATTATTCAAGTATCCTTTCCTTTTGATGGTGTTCAATGCACCTTAATAACATGCCATTGATACCTTTCTTAAATAAAACACCACTAACAAGAAGAAATGGAGTGGATTGTGATCTAAATATCTTCTTTTTGAAGGAGTGAGATGAGAGGGATAAATACAATCTTGAAGATACCTTACCAAATCATGATACTAGTTAGAAGGTGAGGTATGATCGGCTACAACTTATTCATCAGTTGACATCATAACCACCTCATTGGCCTCTTGTAAGTCTTGGGATAGATACTTATAAAGTCTTTTACCTCTAACCAAATTTTTGATTTTCATCTATACTTCATAATCCATTACATTTTTATCCAATTAGTGCTCTTCTCATTTATGTACTTGTTTAAGAGAAACTCCTTGACACTTGGATGTGTAATCATTAGGTGTATCTTATTTTTAGACAAGTACCTAAATTTCTTGAGGGACCTTATGAATGAAAGTACATGCTTATAAACAAAAGAGTACCTTGTTTCATATTATTTTAAGCCTTGATTGAAGAAGGATATTTCTTTCTCTAAGGTCTTATGGTTCTACTACATAATAATGCCTAAAATGTTGTCAATGTTAGCATAGGTGTACACAATGAAGTCCTTTGAGAAATTTGGGTTCATGAGCATAGGAGCACTAGCCATGGCTTTATTAATTTCCTCAAAACTCCTTACTCCTTCCTTGGAATAGATAAATCTCTAATTCTTCTTTAGCATGTTTTTAAGTGGCTTAAATAAAGTGGCAAATTTTGAGATGTATCTTATGATAAAATTGATCTCACCTCAAAAAATTTGCAAAGATATTTTGTTCTTGGGTAAATAAATTACAAGAATTGAAGCTATTCTTTTAGGATCTATGATTAAACCATGTTTTGAAACTATATGTCCAATAAGCTTACCTTCATGAACTAAGAAGACACACTTTTTGGGATTTAGGGATACCCTAAATTGCCTACACCTCTCAAACACTTGCTCAAGGTGAACCATATGCTCACTTACATTATTTTAAAACATTATTATATCATCCAAATATATTATAATAAACTTTTTTACAAGGACCTAAAATGCCATATCTATGGATCTCTAAAAGGTTGCTCCAACATTGGATAGACCAAAGGTCATCTTTCTATATGCAAATGTCCCCCACTTTGTGGTGAAGGCTGTCTTGAATTGGTCTTCTTCTTTGACAAAAAATTGGTTATAACCACTATATCCATCCAACAAGGAGAACCTTTCTAAACCTGAAACCAACTATAAAATATGTTCCATAGATGGTAGTGAATAGTGGTCTTTAAGGGAAGCCTTATTCAAGTCTTGGAAGTCAACACATAGTTTAATTTCACCATTATTTTTTTATATTGGGATAAATATTTCCACCCAATTTGAGTGCTTAATTAGAAAAATACTATTTGACTCAATGAGATAATAAATCTCATCTCTCATCAAAGGTTTAAGCTTAGGATTAATAGGCCTTTGTATTTGTTTTATTAGCCTAGTTTCATCTTCTATCTCGATGGTGTGTTGAGCTAGACTCGGGTCAAATCTCTTAAGATCACTCTATTATCATGAAAATACATCAATAAAACTTGCACATAATGCAATTAAATCTTCCTTCTCTAAATAAGTGCATACCTTACCCAAATTTAGGTTCTTACCAGGTGCAACTTCTAGATTGGCATAATATTCCTCCTTTGTTGACAAAGTTGAATTCTGTTTCCTCACCTCATCATCACCACTAAATATGTTTTAAACTATGATAAATACCTTAGGTAACTTATTTGTTTTTAGTTACACAATTTTATCACAATACTACTACAAGTACTTTGACTAGTTTCTTGAGGAAAACTCATCCTCTTCTTACAAGAATATAAATATTTGATTATCATATTCAAACACTTGAAAATTATCATTTTTATCTAAGATAGAAAGTCTTAACACCAATTTAATTTGTGACTATACCTTTTAACTTCTTACATCATTTAGGATACTAAATTGTGCCTCAATGGCAGCCAACCTATCTACATGTTTATTCTCATCTCTTGGTAATGCTTAAATGTTGAAGGCCTAAAATTATTTAAGTCACATATCCTATGTTTATAAGACTTAAGTAATGGGTTTTTTCATACATTAAGACTTCTCACTTGGTGAAATACAATTTCACTATCACCAAATACTTGTAAGGTGTTGAACTTCATCTTCTTAGCCCATTGCAAACCATGAACTAGTGCCTCAAGTTTTGTAGCATTGTTTGAACAACGAAACTAAAACTTAATAGATGAGAAGTACCTCTGATTTTTTGGAGAAATAAAAATAATTATATATATTGTATCATGTTTTTTCCTTAACCCATCAAATTATAATTTCCAAGGGTCATTACTATACTCATCATCCTTCATCAAGGCTAGAATTGGTGCATATTTCTCATGTAAGAAATAAACACCAAGTCCTTATTATTAATTTAGTTTATAAGGATCATATTCATGTGAGATATAGTCCAAATCATCAAGGAACAAATATATAATCCCATATAAAGGTGATTCAATTTCCTCTACACTATCTTCTATTACCTCATTTGAGATGAGGCAATTGGTGTTCACCACACTTGACATATATGGTTCCAAATGGAACCATGCAATAGGTTCACATTGGTACCATACCTGGTATTGAACATAAAATATGTCCAATCAATTGATAATTATCCTCCAATATTTGAAGTAAAGTCCCTTGATAGACACATGAAAAAATAGGGAGGCAAGTCCACCATAACTACATCCTGTTGAATGGTAACATTGGGGAAAACATGTAGTGTAAATTTAATATATTTGATTATTAATAATGTATATGCTAGTGATCCATATAATTTTAATACCCCTTTAGCATTTGGTTCATAGACAAGACCAAGCTTGTCTGTAATTTGCTTGGGCATGACAATGCTACTGGCTCCACTGTCCACCATATAGTTATGGACTAAACAGTCAACAACTATTAAGGAGAGGTATAAGGGTGTATTTTTACTTAAATTACCTCAGATTTGTCCCCCTTTTCCATTTTTTATACCTATTTTACTTGGGTTTCATGGAATAGTCTTAATTAGTTAGGGCAACTCCTTATTTCTCAACTAGCTTTGGGGACACCTTAAGGGCTGAAAGCTCTTAGATGAGCATATCCTTTCATCTTGGAATATCAAGGGAATCCCACATGATAATTATAACATTGGTTTTCTTCATCTTATCCATTATGATGAGTGAATCTCTACTAACATTTGGTTGCACCTTTTAAACCATTGGTTGTTCATGAACTAGAGGTATTTGGGGAACCTTCCCAACCTCTACATTCTAATTTTTTTGTGGTATAGGGGGAGAAATTTGATCTTTGATACTCTTGGGAATAATACTAGCATTGATAAAATCTTGAGCCTCATCTATGGATCTTATTTTATCTCTAGTTACAACTATGACTTGACCACTTGAATTGGTAGTCTCACCACCATGATTGAAAGTAACATAATCATCCATTTGCCAATTCACATTAATGGCATTAGGATATCCTTGAACTTGTTGAGCCTTTTATTGAGGTACTAAATTTGTCTCTTGATACTGACCTCCTTGAAGGGAAAAATCCTCTTGTGTTATTTTTGGCATAACAATGTTCTGAGCATCATAGGGGTTGGAGGGCTACCAATTTGATTCATGCATCTAATTATTTTTAGGTAGTATGGGAGCAATAGCTTTTAAACTTGAAGGTGCATTAGGATCAAGAGATTCATATGGTTTATATATAACTATGGCTCCTTATGATTGGTAGGATGGTATATTTTATTTTAATCCTTGATAGGGAAGCCTTTGATCTCTGAAAGGCTAATAAGATGTTTGATTCTGTTGTTGATAAGGCCTACCCTGGTATTATTATCTTTTGAGTTGAACTATTTTAATTCTAAAAGATTGTAACATACTTTTCAATTTGCCAATCTCACTAGATATAGATGGGATGGGAGATATAAATATGATTTGAGGAACTTGAGGGGGTGAAAAATATTACAACTCTGGGAATATAGGCATTGGAGGCCTAAGAGAAAGCTTACCAACCTGTATCAAACTATTTTCTACTCTTTTCACAATCTCATAAGCATTTGGTAAGGTATTACCACCCATGGAATGTATCATCACACTAATATTATAATTAAGGGCTCTTAGATAATACAAAAAGGCATATTTAGGGGATGGTTTGATCAATCCAAGTATTCTAGTCTATGTCTTTTAGAATTTGAGATTGAAATTAGACATGAACTCATGAAGAACTCTCTTTATGTTATTCAGTTGTTTAACTAGAGATAGGTGGTTAGAATTGTACTCAAATTATCTAACTAAGGGTGATCCTAACTCATATTAGGTAGTAATGTAATTTAAGGGAAGATTTATATACCACTCTAATGCTTTTTCTTTGAAAAAACTAGCAAGCAATCTAATAGTAACATTATCTTCAACAACATTATAAATGGAGCCAAGGTTGCCAACATCTTGGATGTGTTGAATAGTAGTTGTTTGATATTATATAGAAAATAATGGGATGATTTTAAGAGTAGACACACTAATATCATCATACCAGGCTAAGTTTAATTGAATACCTCTATTGAATGGAATAAATACTTGATTTATGATAGCCATTTAGGTAGTGGGGATTACACTACTTAAGGCAATATGATGACCAGGGGATGAATATTGACTTTGAGGATAAAGTCTTGTCCTATTAAATATTTTTATCTTATATGAAATAATAGGTAACTCAATGAATTTAAGGGGAATACCTTTACTTGTTGACCTTGTAGTGAACTTTGGAATGAGAATGTTGTCTAGACAATGCTATAAACTCTAAAAATTTAAAGATCTTGAGATCTTGATGATGATGAATCTCCTTTGTTACTTTATATGATATTCCTTAGATTAAAATTTTATTTCTTCAAAGAAAATGGGTCCCATCGGGCATCCCAAATTTTTGGTGGTCTAGATGGCACCCTAGCTGAGTAAAGAGATTGTTCAAGTCCTCTTGCTTAAACCTAGTCCAACATAGGACTAATCCTAGGATGTGGGTAACCTAAACTTAGGTCTAACCTTCAAATAAGGTAGAATTACTTTTGGATCTATCACCTATAATATATCTAAACTATCTCTTGCTTGGGAAAGGGAGAGCGATTAACAATAATCTATGAAAGCATATAGCAATGAGGTGATGCACCAAATTTTTTATCCTCACACTTACACAAGACATACTATATGACACTTTTAATATTTATAAACATCACTTTATTTAATCTTTGATTAGTCTTTTCATGAATATTTCACATAAGGCATTAACTAGCTATCAACCTAGCATGGAAGGGAAGTTGTCCACTTTCAAGATGACCAACAAACTATAAATACACTTAGAATGATTTGTGAGAACTACCAAGACACTGCATAAAGGCGAGGTAACCTAGATAGAGGCAAAGAACACATATATTCACTTAACCACATCAATAAAATCATGAAACACACTTCAACTCAGTTTGCATAATGAAGGAATTTTGTCTTTTATTGCATTATAGAGGTGTTACAATATAAGTCTTAGTAGAGCCTAGTCATGCCAAAGAGAGGGATGAATTTTAAGGCTTAGAAAGTTATATATATATATATATATTATATAAGGGATGAAAGAGATGGGGACCCATGCATGGAATGATGGAGAAGGGGTCATTATGATCAATATTTCTAATCACCCAATGTTGATTCAGTGAGAAAGGATCATTATGTTAAGACTACTTTTGGAAAATGACCATGATAACTATATCAATATTTTTAAACACATTTCTGGCCTGCATGATGCTCCTTATGGTTACGATGGTGGAATTAAGTCATTTTCAAATAGAATTTTGATGCTGAATCCATTACAATAGTTGGATATATATTTTTTAATCTCCTTTCAACATTAATTCAATTATAATAGCTTAACCAATCTATTTTGATCTTGTTCTAGTGTCGATTACTCCTCAATGGTTCATTTTTGGCATGCAAGAATGGAGAAAAGGGTCATAATCACATAGTCGGCTGAGATCTTTATCTTCTTTATGATCATATACCATTAATCTTTGTTCTAATTAATTATCAAATTCTTAATCTTGACCATTGATCAACTTTCTTAAGTATCATCATATCTACTTTGTTATCTTATAACTACAATGTTGATCTCTCTTTATACAAATAAATGTGAGCTATATATCTTCTAATAGTTTAACATGCTCATGACACTTGACAACTTCCCATTTGTATTTGAGATTTGCTGACTTGTTGACTCATCTCTCACCATTGGATATGCCTTGTCAGATTTCATGCACACCATTGATCTATTTTAGCCCATTGGTCTTATCAATCTATGTGCATCATCAGATCTCTATTCAAGCACTCAAGATTTTGAAACTTATCATTAACATGTCCATGTTGACTTTTTGACTTGATCCTCACCATTGATCCAAAATCTATGATCAAAAGCATGACATTGATTTATTTAGTCCCAATATCATCTATTAGATCACCAATCACCATTAGATTTGATTTGATTGAATTCAAACCATTAATCTTGGATGTTTAAATTGAAATGGCTAGTTCACAAAGCTTAAACTTGACATCCTCATGCCCATTTTATTCTATAATATTAAATTTGAAGCTTTATATCTTGAGATAGAAAACTCATCAAGATATGAATTTTGTAGAGAATGCTCTAGGAATGAAGGACTTAATTTCCATGAAATATTTTTACCCTAGGAGGCTTTCTAGGTGAATTTATAAAATGTGCAACCAGATTGAACCATTCATTTTTGCATGATGTCCTGTGATGATTTGGTTGTTTTAGGCTTGCTCAAGTCATTTATTAATCATTTTTGAAGGATCATATTTGAAGATAGGAATTTAATAAGGAACCAAAATTTTAGGGAAAAATTAGGTCATAAAATATATCATATTAATGAAATCTTAAGACCAAACTTTACTCACAAGGCAAACTAGCATGATATGTTAAGTTTCAAATGATGGGGTGACAATTTGACCTGTAGGGGTAAAATTGACAATAGATATGTCTCTCAACACCAATCATCTATGAATTGATTTTAATGGAATTTTTGGGGTCTTATATACCCACAACACAAGTTTTTTGTGCATGATTTCAGCAGGAAGTTTCCAAAGATGGACATTCCTTGTCTATAAGAAGTGAAGGTGGAGGATTTTTTATTGACAATGGTCAATAAATCTATCTAGAATGATAATATTATTATATATAGTAATAATGAGGTAGGATGTGGTGGTGTGATCACATTTATTTCTCCAAGGTGGTGGTTGCAATTAGTGCAATCTAGAGTAGACCCCACCAACTAGTTAGTTTGGTCCTTTTCAACATTAAAATCCATTCCTTTAGATTTATTAATATTTACACTTTGAATGATGCCATTAAGAATACTCATTTATGGTAATGAATTGAAGAGGATATTCCTAATTTTCATTGAGTCATTTTGGTGACTTTAATATGGTTACATCTATTTAAGATAAAGTGGGGCACTTACCAATGCACTAGGCAATTGCTAAAATGGAGGCATGGTATTATATGTGCACTAAATGGGGATTTTATGACACAAATTTGATTTTTTTGATCTGTAGACAAAGTGTGGTACACCTGGAGAAATCTTAGAGATGTCCCTACTTGGATTTTAAATCACCTAGATCAAGCAATAATGTTTACTCAACTATATTTTTCATTTTATAACAATTTTTCTTCACCAATACAACTCTACTAGATTTTGGGCTTTTCGATCAGTCCCCCATTTAGTTTTGAGTGACATGATAGTTCATGAAACCTATGGTTTATAAAACCAAATTCTTCCTAAATACCTCCTTGCTCAAGCATGGGCCCACTATGGCTCACATTCATAGAGTTCGGAATTTGTATCCTCATCTGACCAAAGATTTTAGTTGGATTCTATAGTAGAATGATGCCATCATAAGGAATTATCACTTTATAAGAATATATGGCCACCAACTTGCCAAATTAGATGATAATCTTAATATGATACATCCTTAGAGCTTAACCATGTGGATTTAGCCTTAGAAAAAGATACCTTCAATAAGATCTTGTAGGTTAGAGTCTTTTCTTTACAACATTACATCTAAATTATAGATAATTATATTGCCTAGGGAGTTCAAATCAAATCCAAACTTTACTATCTCAAGATAGGGGACAAAGCCTCCAAAGAGTTCTTTGAAATTATTAGAGCTAAAAAATTGAAGAAATAAATTTAGGCTATCTCTGATGATGGTAGGAGATTATTAAAGATACTGTATATTATTCAAACCTTTATCCACCATTATTAATAGGTGTTCAAATCTCAAGCATCCTCCATAGAGCATGACATAGGCTTTCAATAGTGTCTCACAATGGTGTCTTGTAAACTCACTCCCACTCAATGAGTATCTTGTGAGAGGTTCCTCACTATAGATGATTTGCAAGAGGTAGTGATGCATATGGTGAATGATAAAGCTCTAGGCATTGATGTCTTCCCCTATGAATTTTATAAAACCCTCTAGGATCTTATGGGTTCTGACTTATACCATGTATATCAAGAATCCTTTTTCAAACATTCTATAGGGAAGAATATAAATAAAGGAAACATTAAATTCATACCTAAATAAGGGGATCCTAAATTAATCTATAATTGGTACCTGATCACCCTCTTAAATTTTTCCTAAAAAATCATTGATAAAGCTTTGGTGCTCTGATTGTGTAATCTATTACCACACATGATTTGTCTTGAGAAAATAAGATTCATTATAGGTAGGTATATATTAGAAAATATCATTGTAGTTTGGGAAGGAATGGATTGGGCTAGGAGATCTAATAAAAAAGCTATGTTCATAAAAATTGACTTTGAAAAAGCATATGACCGTATTGAGTGGCCTTTCATATTAGCCATGCTTAAAGCCCTAGTCTTTGGGCCAAATTTCATTCAAACTATCTAGATTCTTTTTTCAGACACCTCAATCATCCTCTCTATTAATGGAGTCACCTCTGAATAATTTGGTTTGTTTTGATCTATTTGCCAAGGATGACCCTTGGCACCTAACCTATATGTGTTTGTAGTAGATGGTTTTGGATATCTTCTTAGTAATACCCAAGCTAGGGGATTTATCAAAGGAATACATTTCCCTCTAGATAAAGAAAACCCTTAGGAAGATATGCAATTATTGAATGGAAACTTTGTTGATGATTCTTTTCTTACTATCATTGAAGCAAAGGACAATGTGGACAATGCCTTGTAGTGTCTCAACACCTTATACCTTGCCTCTAGCTCAAGAATCCAATGGTAAAAAACTCATTGTTAAATGTAGTCATACCTCATGCCATCGACATGAACTACCAAGTATGGGTGGGCCTAGATGTAACATGATGAAATCAAGTTTCTTGGCATTCCTTTAGATTTTGATGCCTCTTTGACCATGTTGTGGCAATATGATATTAATAGAGTAGCAAAGAAATAGGAATATTGGGTGAATAATCCATTATCATTAATAAGAAAATTTCAAATCTACTTAGCAGTACTTGCAACCACCCATGTTTACTACTCTTCATGGTGGGTGCATTCCAAGAATTCTTACCATAAATTTGAAAATATTCTTAGGGACTTTCTTTGGGCCAATTATTCACATGACCATGGATTTTATAGGGTGTCTTAGGAATACTTTTGCCTTGTATGGGATGTCGAAGGTATGGGGCTCATCAACATGGCTCATCAAGGAGTTGCCTTTTGTGCCAAATGGATTGTGTGGGCCATTAAAGGCAAGGAAGATTAAAAGGTGTTATTTTGACACTACATATCTTCAAAATTTCCCAAAGGAAAAAATGCCTAAAAAGGACTTGGCTTATCCAATCTTCTCATCATCAAAACCACTATTCAAATTATAGGTCCCTTTGTGGCTAAAAGTTTTTAGAAAACATGGGAAAAGATCAAAACATGGCTTCTATAGAATGGCTTAGGGTTCCAAGATGGGTTTTCTATTAACTCACATTCACTATCATGGTCACCTATTATCAATTTCAATGATGTCTCTCTGGCAAAGGTTCCCTAGATTAATGCTCTCAAGTTTTTTGTAGAAGCATTCATATCATCTAAGACGTCTTTCGTAAGTAGTCTCGATCTTGGATATCATAGGAGGAGGTGAAAAAAAATTCTAGTTAGCCAATGATGATAGAGAATATTATGAATAAATCATTAATGTTGTTCCAACCTCCATGCTTCAAAAAATCTCTATTATTTATGCTCATCCTAGGTGGAAGGACTGGAAATGGTATGTTGAAACTCTATTTCATAATTACACTTCCTAACTTCGATATAGGTGGCTTACTCCCCACATGCCTATGGTGGAAAAGCTTAAATCTCATTGGGGTTTTCATTCTTCACTTCATACCTAGTGCTTCCATTTTAATATTGTTTGAGAGGCTTACTTGAAGCCTAAGTTATCTCACTTTACTTGGTGTGTTATGTATCAGGGCTTGCCTATAGCCATATAGATTATGTATTTAGGAATTTCCCTTCGCAAATACCCTGTAGCCATAAAAATGCTCCCTCATCTTTTATGGCATTTCTCTAAAACCCAATGAGTCTAGACATGGATTCATGACCTTTTTAAGCCTTTGTATCTCAAGTTCTTTTAGTGGTAGCATATCTTTCTTAGAGATAAACCCACTTTGATTTAAAATAAAACCAAGTCTGGCATATTTTTAGATTGGAAATTCTATTTTGGTTATGGAAAGAAAGAAATAATGCAATGTTTAACAATGTTTCTTTAGATTTTATTTTTTTTACTTTCAACAAATCCTTCATTATTTTTAATGTGATTTTATAGATTCAAGTACAAGAAAATAAAATTGCCATAGAGCTTGGCCATCTTCAGGACCTTATCACTCATTAGGGAGATGTTCCATGTGTTATGACATGGATTCATCCTTATCCACCTAGGGATAATAAAATTTATAGAATAAATGCTAGTCTTCCTCCTCAAGGTGGTCATTGATTCAACTAGTCTTGGTGCCACTATCAGAACAGTGATCCATATCAATGCATGTATCCTCCTGGACAGTAGTGAGGGTGACAACCCCTATCTCCTTCCCTTGATGGGCAAGATGGTTGGGGTTCTCCTCCTCCTCCTCTACATCTAGATGCTTGCGGGGTTCCACCTAAAGGTTAGATATACATAATGGATAGGTTCGCTAGGATCTCTCTTGCCATTTCTCCTACTTGGTAATAGGAAGATGATAAGGGCACTCTTTAGGCTTCTAATTAGGAGCCAATTCTAGATGATAATGAGTTGCTTAGCTCGAGTTGGGGTCTAGATGATATGGATCCTCTACCTTCTAATCTTTCCCTAGTATCTCAATGTTTCCTTTTTTTTTTATGATGTTATGATGACTCATTCATAGGTGGGCCCTAGCATTGTTTTTATTTTTGTCGTATCTTATTCCTAGGCTTAGCCTAGTTTGACTCGAGGTATGCTTCCATACTACCTATTTTTTATGAATTTTTTATATATTATATATTTTATTAATATATAGATATATTTCATCAAAAAAGAGGTATAAAATGTGAATGTAGTGTAGACAATATGAAAACCATTTTGTTCATTATACCTTCACAAGTTTTGTGTTTTTGACATCTAATTAGTAGTGCATACCACATGCAACTTTGTTGTCATTTGTTTGTTCATAGATTTAGTATGTTTATTTATTTTAGTGCTATTTCAAGAAAACTTTATCCTACAACATTTTTGAGTAGACCAGACCTCACCATTGATCTAGAATGGCAAAAAATAATAGGATTGAATGTAAATTATTTTTATTGTGTTATAGTCAAATCTAATCGTTTTGAAGTTTTTAGAGGTTTTCTATAGATTTATATTATTTGTAGGGTTTTTGGGATTTTGTTTAATAATTGTACATATCAATACATTAGGGTTTGAATGCATTCACATTGTTCAAATATATAATGAGAATTATATATTTGTTTGATATCTACATCTAGGGTTTCATGTTGCATTGAAGAATTAAAGTAAGCTTGGTAATGTATATTTACTTATCGAGCTCATATCAAACCCAGCCTTGATAATAATTGACTTGGTGTAGTCTATGGTCTTAGCCTGATCTCCTAAATCTCTCTAAGCTTGGATCTCTTCAAACTTGACTCGTTCCTCTCCTCATGGGACTTTAATGTGATATCTCTCAATGATTCACTTTTCTCAACTTGATCTAATGACAATATCTAAAGTATATGATCTAATGCTCTTTGAAAACATTGATATTGATTCTACATCAACACTTTGGCTCAAAAGGTATTCAAATCCTCATGGTGGGTGAAAAAGTTAAACCAAGTGATATCTACTCTATGTGGTAAAATCATACAACCTATCTTGAATTGGCATTCATTGTGGTATTCCCATGGACCCTAAAGACTTTATTTTCCTCAATTTAAATTTCTTTGAGCCAGATTGACATCAGAACTCAATGAGTTATCTTTGAATGAGATATAATTTGAGTTAAATGAGCACAACCCATTCTCTTCTCAACATATATATTGAATCTCACCTCCATGCAATCCCTTAAAATTCTAATCATTGTGCATTGGTCTTCAAAATTTCCTATGATTCCCTTCATGTAAATATTTTTATGGGGGGAGTATATTTTCCTATAGTGTAATTTTTTTGTAAAGGGGTTGTAATTAGTTTAAAAAAAAAAAAAAGAGTGACCAGTTTTTTTTCAAAAAATGTAAATGGATGCATTATTGGTCAAAACTAAAATCTATGTAGCTTTAAACTACATTGGACATATAAAATATGAGAAACTAAAAGTAAATCAACATATTTTGCAAGGGATTTACATTCAATTACACTATAGTCATGGAGTGTAACATTTTATCCCATGTTCAAACTAAGGTGGGATGTTAGGAATATCATATGTTAGTTATCACAATTGTGTTAATAGTGAGAAATAATATTATGTGGGTAGATATTAGATATGTAAATGTGTATAAGTGTGAGTAAGAGTGTGGGTGAATTTTTAAAGAAAACTCATCATTTTCTAGTTGATATTAAGTGTAAAATAAACTGAGTGGAATATTGTAAGAGAGTTGTAAAATAACTCATGTAGGGTTTTTGGGTGAGAGATAATATGATAGTTTGAGTGATCTTAGGGATTAAATTTTTTTTGGTATTAAACTTTAACTCCTAGCTTGTGGGATCACAAGCTATAAAATGTAAAATGTGATAATTAATAAATGTTGATTGACATTTGATTTAAAATTTATGGTTATTATCTATTTTTTATATTTATGTTACTATATTAATCTATGTGCAATGAGGTTATTAATATTTGGTATCAAATAAAAAAATTGGAAAAAGTGGGAGGAAATATTTTGTTTCTTTTTTTCTAAATAATGGATAGATTTATTGCACAAGGTTGTTCTCCTCACATAAAGCTTGGATTGAGGTTATTGTTTAACCCTAAAATGTTTTCTAGATTGGTGTTATCTATATTGTATTAAATGGATATATATAAATTAAATCATACAAGGGTGATAATTAGATCTATAGCAATCTGATTAGATGCTAAACTTAGATATAAGCATACATTAAATTTATTATGCTAAAATATTCTAAATATGAAAGGTACAACTATGTTAAATATAAAAATGATAAATAAGTGAAATAATTACATTTTTAATAATAATTTAGTTATAGATTTGAAACAAGATAAAATTAGGTAGGAAGGAGATTCTAAAATAATCATCAAATTTTTAATCTAATGCTTCTAGCTCTCTAGATAGTAACAACCTGGGATGGTTGTATTGATGCTACTGTCTAGGTTTGATGCTATCATCTTGTATGAAATATATATTAAAAAAGGATGTGACCACCTATATGCTTTTAGGTTTTATTTTTCCTTCATTATGGTGCATTCAGATCTGGGTCATGGACTATCTATCTTTATGAAATGTCAAAAACCTAGATTTCTATCTTCAATGTGATATTGGGGAAAAATAGGTTAGTGGGCACATGGTGTCTAGCTAAACCCAATGACCCTACTATCAAAGGATGTTTAATACATAAGTAATACTTCAAAGAGGGCCTTAAAATGATGTAGTTATCCCCTATGCATTGGATTATGTGTGATCATATAATTTATACAAAGCAAGTACAATAGTGACCTAACTTGTAATTTAGAAAATTGGACTCTTGGGCTGCTCCTTTAGTACTTTAGACCTATAGATATGTTTTACCTATGACTAATATGGAAATATAGAATATTTGCTTAATTGAATGCTTGATAGAGTGATTTTGATAAGTGTCTTGGTCTCTTTGGTATTTTTTTAGGTGTTGCTAGGTGAGGAATGGATGAGGGTTGATATTGTATTTATATCAATTCCTTTAGTGTGATAACTCACATTAAATAACTTAAGCCAACCATTATGGTACAATTCATTTTAAAATTGGATAACTTTAGGGAATTGGAAACTTGCATTGGGACATGCTAATAATATCGATGCTATTGTCTGACCTAAACAATAGTGTTTAAGGAGTAAAAGAATAGGTACAAGTTCAAAACTTATATAGATGAAAGATAAGTACATTTTAAGCATTTTAGGAAAGATAAAAGACTTGGGTAATCAATATAAGACTGGTCAGACTAAGAGATATAAGCCAAGAGGCACAAGGATAGAGTAGATGCATGACTTATGGAAGTGAGAAATGTAGATAACTATTAAAGAACAACCAAGGTCTAAGTTTTCCAAGTGCACAAGACTAAGGTGATATATAATATAAAATATCATTTACATTTATCCCCATTTAATCTAGTAATGAAATTACTAGTTTAAAGGAAAGGAATGCATACCTGGGTGTGTGTGCACACCTTATATTTGTGTGTGATGACCTTGAGTACTTTGTTAGTGACTAACCTAAAACTAAGAGCATGTTAAAATATAAAAATAGTGCATATAATCTAGGTTTAAATTACTTTAAATAGATTGAAATTGAAAGAGTAAGGTTTAGGAGTACACTTATGTGTCGATGTAATCACCTTGCTAATTGGCAAGTTGTTTTAAAAAATATGTATCATTATAAGGATTTGAAACTAAGATTAGGATAAATATAGATAAAACTTTAAAGTTAATATATCCAAGGAGATAGAGATAGATATACAGATAGATAGAGATAAATTAGAAGGCACATGTTCCCAACTTTGGATAAAAAGTAACTTGCCACTTGGTAGTTGATATTAGCTCAACCATGTAACTCAATGATACTTATAACCTAGTGAGGCTAGATGATCAAGTACAATATTTAAAGATTGGAAAAAATGAGTGATTTGATCACCTCAACCATATTAAAAGGTGAACCAACTACTACAGTAGATTGGTTCAATTGAATTCTATTTTTAATTTGAAACTAATTTGGATTTTGACATATTAGGTACATGTTTGGAAAGTTGTTTTAAAAAATATGTATCATTATAAGGATTTGAAACTAATATTAGGATAAATATAGATAAAACTTTAAATTTAATATATCCAAGGAGATAGAGATAGATATATAGATAGATTGAGATAAATTAGAAGGTACATGTTCCCAACTTTGGATAAAAAGTAACTTGCCACTTGGTAGTTGATATTAGCTCAACCATGTAACTCAATGATACTTATAACCTAGTGAGGCTAGATGATCAAGTACAATATTTAAAGATTGGAAAAATTGAGTGATTTGATCACCTCAACCATACCAAAAGGTGAACCAACTACTACAGTATATTGGCTCAATTGAATTCTATTTTTAATTTGAAACTAATTTGGATTTTGAAATATTAGGTACATGTTTGGCAAGTTGTTTTAATAAATATGTATTATTATAAGGATTTGAAATTGATATTAGGATAAATATAGATAAAAATTTAAATTTAATATATCCAAGGAGATAGAGATAGATATATAGATAGATAGAGATAAATTAGAAGGCACATGTTCCCAACTTTGGATAAAAAATAACTTGCCACTTGGTAGTTGATATTAGCTCAACCATGTAACTCAATGATACTTATAACCTAGTGAGGCTGGATGATCAAGTACAATATTAAAGATTGGAAAAATTGAGTGCTTTGATCACCTCAACCATACAAAAAGGTGAACCAACTACTACAGTAGATTGGCTCAATTGAATTCTATTTTTAATTTGAAACTAATTTGGATTTTGAAAGATTAGGTACATGTTTGGCAAGTTGTTTTAATAAATATGTATCATTATAAGGATTTGAAACTAAGATTAGGATAAATATAGATAAAACTTTTAAGTTAATACATCCAAGGAGATAGAGATAGATATATAGATAGATAGAGATAAATTAGAAGGCACATGTTCCCAACTTTGGATAAAAAATAACTTGCCACTTGGTAGTTGATATTAGCTCAACCATGTAACTCAATGATACTTATAACCTAGTGAGGCTGGATGATCAAGTAAAATATTTAAATATTGGAAAAATTGAGTGATTTGGTCACCTCAACCATACCAAAAGGTGAACCAACTACTACAGTAGATTGGCTCAATTGAATTCTATTTTTAATCTCAAACTAATTTGGATTTTGAAATATTAGGTACATGTTGTATAACATATGTACCTTAGATATGTCTCATGCTAAAATCATGTATACAATAGTACCAATGTATATAATTCAGCCACAACTATGAATTTAAATCATACAACTATGTACTTTTGCCAATTCAGATAACTGTGTAAGTGTGGAGGACATGTTTCCAAAGCATTCCCCCAATATATATAGAGAAACATGAAAATTGTATAAGTAACTATGTGGAGAACATGTTTCCAAAACATGCCTCTACTATAATCTCGAGATGCTCGATACTGAATAGGTGTGGAGAACATGCTTCCAAATATGCCCCTAATGAATCTAAGAATTGTAAGTGTGTGGAAGTCATGCCCATATGACATGCCCCCAATAAATATTAAAAATTATATACATACCAATGTGATAAATTAGTGTGGAGAACATATTTCCAAAGCATTCCCACACTAAATCTAGAAACTAATATAAGTACCATATACTTAATGAGTGTGGAGAAAATTCTTCTAAAGCATGACCCCACTAAATCTAGAAACTTTGAGTGTGTGGAAGCCATGTCCATATGACCTACCCCCTATTAATCTAAAAATTATGAAAAGTGTGGAGAACATGCCTCTATGACATGCCCCTCTTTTGAGGTGAGGGAAAGATAGGAATTGGTAGGTACCTCACCTCAAAAGACAAGATGACTACATAATCCTAATATGCATGATAAGTATCATGATAATGTCTAGATAGTAATATTACAAGATTAACAAGCAAACAAACACACACATAAAATCACTCAAAAGAAAGTCAAAATACAATGGTCTAAGGAGACCACAAACAAGGGGATTGTTTAAATGTTGTATAATCAAAGGGATATGACTTAGTCAAATGTCCATAAAAGCAAGAATGCCATATTAAAATGTCCATACAACAAATAATGACATATGCAAATGTAAATAAAATCATACACAGGAACATGGGTCATAAGAAAAGGAGCATATTCAAATTCTCAAAAAAAGAATACAAAACACTCAAGAAAGTGCATAAGGTAAATCCTAAGTAACCAACATAAACATGTTAGATTAGCCCATGGATCCCATGTGTTAGGAGAAGTATATCAAGTGTATCACATATCAAGTACCATATGTAAGAAATAATAATGGATAATAGGCATGTTTAATTACATATGTAATCTCAAACATGATAATATAGAATGATAATTGAACCATATAACTTGTGCATATCAAAATCAAAGAAGCAGATGCTCCTAATGTCAATATGACATAAGTAGAGGGAAAGTCTAACATCTAAAATAGGAATGTATCATGTATCTACATATGCATGTGTCATATTTAAGTATAAGTATGACACATATGAATATGTATGAGTAAATAAGTATGATGTCCATCACTATGGAAGTAACACACGGATTCTAAGGAGCCGATAGATAAAATATGTGCCTAAAGTGTTTTTGGAGTTTTGAATGTTTTTGGTTTTTTTTATAGGTATTTTTGGAATTTTTGAATAGGAAATATCGTATTATGATTCACTCCAATGGATGGTCATAGATATCTCCCCCACTATGAACCTTAAAACCTTAAGTTGGATATTTTACATTATTTACATTATGATTGGATAGGTTGAAAAGGGACATAACATGTTCCTCTTCACATTTTGCATGTGTATTAGAAGATGTAATTCTATAATTTTAAATAAGTATTAATGTGCCCTCATGAGGAAAGGAAATACCTTACTGATTTGGATCAAATTTTTATTCTATTTCATATAGCCAAAGAGTTCCTAGTGTAAATGCATATGGAGATGTGGTAGGCATAACCCAAACCCATGTTTAAATTACTTTGGGACAATAAACAATTGTTATTGTTATGTTTACTAAGGATTATTTTCAATCTCATTTATTTTTTAAGTTTTTTATAATGAATCCCATTTGTTGTAAGCATCTTATATTAAAAATAGTTTTTGATTGTGTAGGATCAATATGATTATGTCAAAAATAAGCACCACCCATGTATAAGGTAATTATTAAATCTTGTTCGCATGGATGATTTTTGTTTTTCTCACTTTGAGATTATTACATAAGATGTGGACCTTGGATTTTCCCCATGTTGAGTAACATTTGTGAACTATTCATATAGAGATTAGGGATACCAAATTTTTGTTAATAATGTTCCTTAGGTAAGCTATCTCCATCGTTTGTATGAGGGATTAAACTTTTATATTTGGAGAAGATACATTAATTTTTTTTGAATGAGTAATTATGAAAGAAGCATATCCATACACATCATTATGTAAATGGGTAAATGATTCATATGTTTTATGAAATTTCATTTCCTTTAATGGGGAAAAATTCCTCTACTGAAGATAAATTACAATTCCAAATATGAGGGTCTAAATGATAGCTCATGTGATCTACTTATTATCAATATAAATTGCATCCTGAGAATATTATTCAATCCTTCATCATTCAAATGATATTATGGGGACACCTCTAGGATATGGAAAACTTAATAGTTGAGGTGAATCTATATATTAGGGCTAGCTCCCTTGATGTATCACTTGAAACTACTACTAAACTTATGCTTGCAAGGAAAAGGGAGAGAGGTAACTAAAACCAAGTAAATGGGAGGTGATGCACCAAATTTCATGACCACTATCACTCATTTTCAGGTGCATAATGAACTATAGGATTGAATTTAAACCAAAATACTCCTAATATGTTCCTTTTACATTAGTATTTCAATATGGAGGATATAGATGATGTTTATGGTAAGAGGGATTATCAAGATGTATAGAATAAGACACTAGTGAATGTATTCCACTCCTTAACCTCTAAAAAAATACTTGAAACACACCATATGACCTAAAAGAGAGAATTTAAACTACATGAAGGTGAGGAGATAAGACAACATACCAATGAGAACTAAATCCACACTTAATAAGATCAAATACCATTAGATACACACTAAAATATACTCATAATAAAAGGTGAATATCAGTTTTATATTGCTTCAATGGATTAAAAAAGGAGTAGGAATTCATTATACTTAGGTGTAAGGATCCATATAATGCCATTCAAGGCTTCATTTATAGAAGAAAGGAGGGGAGAGAGAGGGATTTGATGTGTAGAGAGTCCTTGATAAATGATATCCATAATAAATCAATTACAATGCCAGGTGGAAGGTGAGAGAATAATCTTGTCATATTCTTCAACATGTTTTGCCTGGAGGCATAATGGTTTCCATGACAAGGTTACCTAGTCATTTAATAAGGAGTTACAATGCCAAATGGAAGGTGAGAGAACACTGTTATCATATTTTTCAACATGTGTTTCTTGGAGGTATAATGATTTCCATGATAAGGTGGCTTAGTCATTGAATGAGGAATTACAATGCCATCTCTTGAAAGGTATTTAAATAGTGCTATCTTAACACATGACATTATTTGGATTTCTTGGAAACCTCCTATGCTTTTATTAATTCTTCAACACCTTTTTCACTTTGATGAGAATAAAAATTAGGCTCAGACTTCCTCATACCATGTTATATACCATTATAAAACTATAAATTATTAACCAATCTTGTAATCCATCTAAAAAAATGAGAATAAATCCATCTTACATATCAGGTCTGATCTTTGCTTGAAGATTGCCACTATGGATTATTCACTCCGTATAGGTCTGATAGAAGGTTGTATGATTCTTGTTCATACTCATAAACCACATTTAATGGGTTAATATTCATAGCCTATTATCATATATCTTGAAAATGCTACAAATAACTCATGCAATAAAGATTTAAATAGGCTTGAGGATATATTAGAGTTTAATTCATGTTCTATGACTTTGAAATTGAATTTATAGGTGCCTCAAGTTTTCTTAGTATTTTCAAGAGCATACTTAGCTTCAAAAAAGTATATTAGAGGAAATAAAATGAAACACAAATTTTCACTCCTTATTACCTAAAAAACATTGACTTGGGGTTAAAAACTTTTGAGAACAAACTTGACAAGATGATAGAGGTTCTCAATTAACATCATGTTTGTCTTGAGAGTCCAATCACTTATGAGAAAAGTAAATCTTATTATACACTAATCTTTTCCAATATGTTTGAAACCATGAGAATATGTATGTATATGATTTTTAAAGGATGTAAGGATATAATTAGATGTATATATGGGTTTCATGAAGTTTCTAATACCTATGATGGTCTTGAGAAGCCCTACTGATTTGTATTCTCTCTACAAGCAAGGAATAATACTCATCTAGGCCTATTTTATGACTTGAAGACTTGTTTTAAAATGATGGATCCTTATGAAAATTATTATATGATGTCATGGAATCTCTACCCAGGCTTGAAATGTCTCCTCCAATGGTTAAGAGACTCTTATCCCTTTAAACACTATGCAAATTAATCCAAATTTATAGTTTTAGACCTCTTTTGTATAATTTCCTTATTCACATGTGCCAATAATTTGATATAATAGGTGATATTTATGACTATATATTTATCTCAAAATTTTTCAAGGAGTTTGGAGTGCATCATAGTGATTTGAACCATCATTTTCTTCCATTGAGCTCCTTAAAGGGTAAAATTGGCAGTTTTAGGGTGTCAACACTCTTAACAATTATTCATAAAGTTAGGGTAATAAATTGGTGAAATAATAAAATTAAAATAAAGTTAATATACCATATTAAAATATCCAAATATCACTTTTCCCCATTCATCTCCTCTTTCAAGTTCACACGTAAAATCTAGACCTTCTCGAGCTTGTACAAACTGTAGGTGGAGGTCGAGAAGATTTTTTTTAGAAAAATGGGGTATAAAAATGATTTTTTAATTTGAAATTATACTATTAGGTATTAAAAATGTCATATAATTTATTCCATTTTTTTTCCAAAGGGATTAACCCTTCAAGGGTCTTGAAACCTAATCTAACCCATGCCTAAGGTTGTGAGCAGTTAGGCAAATTTGACCCTAATTGATTCTTTTTTGATGATTCCTAATTTAAATGAGTCCAAAAAATTTATGGAATTAATTTATGGTCTATAAGACCTATCACACACATTCAAACCTTAATCTCAAACCAAAATTTTCACCCTTTCCTCATATTTTGTATGTTGACATGTGTTCTCTTTACGACTTATTATCTTTCCAAAGCTTGGGAATTACTCCTATTTTAAGGGTTTATATTCATAGAAATTAATATAAACACTTAAAAATGTTCCCATAGGTTATTTACACCCTAAATTACCTTCTTGGTTTCATATCTAATCACCATAATACATATTTTCTATAAACTATGTGTACAGTCCTATAAGTGTCCATCTAGGCCCAAATTTATTACAAACCTATCATGGAATTAGACTCCCATATATTTTATTATCCTTGAATGATATTTTAAAAAAACTTAAAGGTGGAATTTATTGTTCAAAAACCTTCCCCAAGGAGTAACTACACAAATTTTGACAAGAATCTCTCATTCAAACCTACAGATCTCAAACACAGTCCACTAGTGATGCCTGCACTTTTTCATTTCAACACACTTGGAGTGAAGTTTGGGATTAATATGTTTTTATATCTATATAAATATGTGTATGATAAATTTTTTATGTATACAAGGTTCTTGGATATTAAATATTTCCTTGTAGAGGTTCCTATGCCTATTGCTTGTCCTCTTTTTAAGCCTACTATGTTCTTATTGAGACTAAATCAATTGTTGTTATGTGATAAGTGATAATGAGATTTTATTATTGCCTTGAAAAATTAATATATAACATATATATATATATATATATATACATATATAACCTTTTATGACTATCTCTCCTTTCCATCCTTGGACCATGCTATTTTTGGACTCAAAATAGTGAACAAGTCAGCTTCAAAGTATGAGTACATTAGAAAAGGTGTAACTGACCTCTTAACTAAGTGTACGGGTAGAGTGAGGTACAATAGTATCTTCAAAAATTTATAAGTGTCTCAAAATACCTTATTTGATCTTTACTTTGCTTGTAATTAACTCCTCACATTTGAAATTCTCCTATGAAGTCACTTCTAAGTTACAATAATCAATATACCAAAAATAAGAGAAACCTTAACTTTCACAAAGTTACCTTAACTTATCAAAAAGATGTAAATTTTTTTTTGTTACCTTAGTAACTCTTGATTTTAAGGTATTTATCAATTATGAAATGCCATATACCTTAGAAACATCACATCAATATTGTCTTCATTATGAATTAATTATGGTTGTGTCTCAAAAAGAGAGGTAAATCTGGTAACTCAAAATCTTTAGGATAAGGATGTTCAAGTATACATTATGAAAGAGGGTAATTATTGAATGGGGTAACATGTGCATTATCATTATGGAAAGCCAATTGCATTTGGAGTATATAAACTTACTTTTGAAGGTCCCCAATAATGGTTATTATAGACATTAGATATTCTATGGGGATAGAGGTTTTTGTCATAGGTTACAACCTACCACCTCTTTTTAATCTAGGAGTATGAGTATCATCATCCTTATGTATCACAAGTGCAATTTCATGATCACTAAATTAGGACTTTTTGTTAATGGTATGAGATATTTGAACTTTGGGTACATTTGGTGTATCATTTGGATAACATGTACCATTAGAAGAATTTGTTTTATTTTCCTTTAGTAAAGGTATACCAATTTTAGTTTTTTTAAAGTTTTTTAAAGATTGTAGATGATATTATATGATTATATAACACCTCAGTCTTGTATAATTGGCAAACTCATGACCTTTGTTATTCCTCTTGGTTCAACACATGCCTTATTTATATAAGCCTAAAATCTACTTTATCTTGTTCCCCTTGCCATATATCTTAGTTATACACACTTTACATTGATGACACAAACATATGATCTTTCCCAAAATGCTTAAAATATACTTATCTTACACCCCTACCAGTTATAAGCCTAAGCATGCTCTCTTTCTCCCTAGACACTAATATTTGGGTTATACATTAGTGTCAACATTGTTGTCCTAGCCTGACACATGTGTCTAGTGCCCTAAAGTCATCTAATTTTAAAATTGAATATGTTATAATGGTATGACTAAGTGATTTAGTACAAGTTATCTCCTGATAAGATTAGTAAAAATATAATATCAACCCTCATTCATCCCTCACAAAACTTAGCAATCAGACCAAAAGAGCACTCAAGTTACTAAAATATTTTTTATTCTACCCTATTCTAATATTAATCAAAGGAAAAACCCAACTATAAGTCTAAATTTCTAAAGGAGTAGTCATAAGGTCATATTTTCCAAGTTACAAGCTATGTCATTATTGTACTTACTTTACACATTATATAATTCACACACAAGCCAACATATAGGGGAGAAATACATGAGTTTGAGGCCCTTTTATAGAGTATTGGCTATGTAGGCAATTCCATTTGATAGTGGGTTCATTGAAAGTTAGCTCAACATCGTGTGCCCACTATCCCATTTTTTCCAAGGTCAAAACTAGGGTTTTATCATTTCACTAGGAGTGATAGTCCATGACCCATATCTAAATACACCAAAGTGAAGGTGAAGCAAAACCTAGAAGCATTCAGGTGGTCATATCCTTTTTCAACACATATTCCATACAAGAAACTAGCATTGATCCTAGACACTAGCATCGATGTAATTATCCTAGGTTGACACAAGTGTCTAGAGAGCCACATGCACCATATATAGAATCTAAAAATTGACGCAAAACTATCTTCTTGCCTGCTTCCCACCCATATCAAATCCAACACTACATTATCATCATAAAAAACTAAGTAATTTATTTTATGTCATTTATATATTTAACATAGTTGTAGTTTCCATTAATAACCTATCTCAACATAATAAATTTAATATATAGTACATCTGAGTTTAGCACATTAATTAGCCTATTGTAGATCTAAGATTCACCCTTGTTCCCTATCATTTATATATCCTTAACTCTAATAACTAAAATAAGATCCACATCCAAATTAGGGTTAAACATGTAGTGAACCTGATCCTTATGAATGCAATTTTTTCTAATTCCTAAGGTTTTAAACCAGCTAGGGTTTCCTATTATTGTACTTTTTAATTTATTTTTAGTATTATTTTTAATGAAACCTAACATTATCTCTAGATTGGGGTGTGTGTAATATGTATCAAACTAATGAGGGATATCATACCTTAGATCATGATGATACCCATGTTAATGAAAAAAATATTGATAGGGTTATCATAAAATAAGATTCTGGTAATGAAAATCTAAAAATAAATGAAAATGACTAAGTAGATAATGACCAAGTACATGTAATTGTAATGTTTCATGAGTGCATTAAAAACAACCATGAAGATCCTGACAAAATATTAAAAACTATACTTTAAGATAAAAATTGAAAAAATTTAGTGGATATGCCCATCCCCTTGAACACACTACAACTAAATACATATAATGGGAGCACATATTATGTGTTCTAACTTTTATTACTTGAAACTACTATTGATACATCTATTAGGAACTTACCTATCATTTCAACATAAATACCCAATTCAATGCCTGTTACTACTAAATACATGTTTCTAGCCCCTATGGTGACTACTCAAATTGTTAATCAAAATCCCACTAGGCCTACAATTCAATAATTCCTTTAAATTGTAAAAACCTTTTAGGACAAGGTTATGAACATTGAAAAAAGGGCTTCAAAGTCTTCACATGCCATAGATTCACAAGATGTGTTACATAACCCTATTACACATGAGATATCTTTGCACCCTTTGCCAACTAGATTTGTTGTACAAAAATTCAAATTTTATGATGGAAAGGGTGATCCTAAACAACATCTTTGAACCTTTTACACAACTTACCTTAATTATGTTTTAAATAATAAACTTTTGGCTAAACTATATCCAAGGAGACTCAAGGACTCTATTTTGAGGTGGTTGATGACTTACTTGTCCAATATATGAAAGCATTAAAACCTCTTGCAGATCAATTTTTGGCACACCTTTCTATTAAAATTACCAAAAAGGCCTTCTATGCTCAAATTGAAAATATCAAAAAAATAACCAATGAACTAGTCAATGAATATGTCTTGAGATACAAGATAATGCCAGCCAAAATGACCTATCCTATGGTAGAAAAAGAGTTAAAAGACATATTGAAGAAAAGTTTTCTTTATCCTTTACATGAATCCATTGTTTTCAAAGAGTTTTAATATTACAATGAATTATGCCATATTATATGAGACCATGAAATGAATCTTATGTCATTAAATAAGCTTAAGTATATAGCAAACACACCAGATACATCTACATATAGTGTAAAATTTACAATTAAACTAAGTTATAAGGTCAAACCTCCTAAGACTAAAAAAAAAACCCCATGGTTAACATAGTTTCACAATAACTTAATCAACTTGTCCTATCTGATGCACCAATGAGACAATTTACACATTTTCTTGAGCCTCCTAATTTATTATTCTCATAGTTTCTAGAGTGTCATCTTATATCTCTCCCTCCTATAGAGGTTCATGTAAATAGACCTCTACCCAAAGGATATGATGCAAATGATTATTGTGACTATCACCAAGGCCCTAAGAATTTTATGAATAGATGTTTTATTTTAAATCATAAGATCCAGGACCTCATTGATGACCAACATATTACATTTGATGATCCTCTAAAGGAATCAAGTTCATAACCTATTGATCACCATAAACAAAAAATATTTAATAATACTTTGTAAGACCATTCCAAAAATGAAACAAAATTTCAAATGACATATATTTCACATCCTCCTAAATCATATTATGGACACCACTAGATGGGATCATTGGTACTATCATGAGACATATATCTCCTATGGTTCATAAACCTAGCATTTCATTTGATGACAGTGAAATTATGGATGATGACTCTAATCTTCATTCTCTATTCATTAGAGCATATCTTGATAAACACCCCATACCTAGTGTTATGATTGATAATGGTTCAAGAAAAAATGTTTACACCATGACATTACTTACATATTTGGGTTATACTCATCATGATTTACACCCCTCTACTAGATTAGTTAGATAATTTATTGGGATCTCCCATAAGGTTTTTGGCAAAATTGATCTACCTTTATAGGTCAATCCCACACATGTGGTTACTACTTTTTTAGTTATGCCTTATACAAGTGTCTTTGACATGTTTTTGGGATGACGTTATATACTAATATTTAAATAATACCTTTTATAGTGCATGGGTGTGTTAAGTATATTCATGCTAATCAAGTACTTACAATTTCTAGTATTCCATATGAGCATCCTATCAAATAATAAAAAATCATACCCAAGTAGTTAATTATCAAGATTGTTAAAGCTAATTCACCACAAAAGGATAAGCAATAAGTAATCCCCTTTACTAGTTGGCTAGTACTTCATAAATATTTATATTAGGGACAAACAATGGGTTCTATAGAATCTTAATCTTCTATGCACCATATTTAGATATCTAGAGCACATAAACATGTTCCTTCTATTGCTATTCAAAATAAAACACATAGTATAGATAAATGGGTTCCAAGAACCCATATTATTTATATTATTAATTCATGACCCTAAAGTCCCTTTACACATATGCCAAGCATCATATATACTATAGTGACAAATATTTCACTTATAAATGCTCCTTGATAGTACCACCAATTTATTTCACCAAGTTTTGAGTGGGGAGATACCTATGATCATCCTTTGGATGAGATAATAGGATGATATTGTCTCTTTCAAAAAAAGTCAAAAATCCAAAAATGCTTGACACTTACATGTTCTATTAGATTATTGGCATCTATGTGTTAGTTCCATGTTGAGGATTAACATATAATTTAATCCTATAAACACATATATACAAACATACATAGATATATGATATGATCATGGGTGTTGGGCCTTCCCTTTACTCACATCATCAGGATGTTAGGGGCATCCATATTCTATGATATTGATATACATAGGTTATATGACTTGATGATGACTCTACACTATCATTTTTGAGCTTACATATGTACTTACACAAGCCTATTATCCATGATTATACATTACACAAGGTACTTGATATGTTATATAATTGACATTTTTCATTAACAAATTTAATCCATGGGTCATTATGACATGTTTATTTTGGTTGCTTATGCTTTTCCTTTACACACTTCCTTGAGTGTTTTAACTTGTTATTATATTGGTTTTTTGATCATTTGAATAAGATCCATTATATGCAGCCCTTATGCCTATGATTATCTTCTTGGACATTTTAATATGTCATTACATTCTATGGATAGTTAAATATGTCATTCTTTGCCTTTATGTACATTTTTCTAAGTCATGTCCATTTGATTTCATGGCATTTGAACATGAGCCTTATTTGTGGTCTTCTTAGACCATTGCCTTTTGACTTGATTTTGAGTGCTCTTGTGCATGTTATTATTTTCTTATTAATTTTATAATATTACTATCTATATGTTTACATGATATTTATCATACATCTTAGGCCTACATGTGATCACATTGGTTCTTCATGCTTCAATGCTACATCTACCTAGCCATATTTACTTTTATATGTTACATGGTTACATTCATAGTTTATAACTATCTTACCCTTTTGAGGTGAGATAACTACTATGTAATATATTTCCCTCACCTCAAAGGGGGGGATATTAGTGGGGGCATGTCATGGTGACATGGATTCCATATTTTTTAGAGTTTCTAGATTGTGATCAGGGCATGCTTTGGAAGCATGTTCTCCACACTCACATATTGTATGGCACCTACACCAACTTGTAGATTTGGTAGGGGCATGTCATGGTGACATGGATTCGACGCATTTAAATTTTTTATATTAAATTAGGGGCATGCTTTGGAAGCATGTTCTCCAGATTCATTAAGTATGATACTTACAATTCACAACTTTAGTGGGGGCATGCTTTGGAATCATGTTCTCCACACCTACTCAGTTTTTACCATCTCCAATTTATAATGGGGGTATGTTTTGGAAAAATTTCCTCCACAATGGTAATTATACAAGTTTAAAATATTATCCATATATAGTGGGGGCATGCTTTTGAAGCATGTCCTTTTTACTTACATAGTTTTTTGAATTGGCCAAAGCACGTAGTTATATTATTTTGATACACATTTGTGGTAAAATTTTATATATGATACCAATGTTACACATATTTTCAACATGAGACAAATCTAAGGTACATATGCTATGCAACATGTGCCTAATATTGAAAATTCTAAATCAAATTTAGATTATAAAATTATTGCATGTACTAATACCCAAAAAACTTTTATAGACTTTAGCAAGCTAATATACTATAGTAGTTGGTTCACCTTTTATTATGGTTAGGGTGAATAAACAACTCAATCTTGCCAAGTTTTTAGTTTAGACTTGATCATACAAACTCACTAGATTACAAGTATCATTGGGTTGAATGGTTGAGGTAATCTCAACTACTAAGTGGTAACTCATTTTTTTTAATCTATATTTATCCTAATTTTAGTTTTAGAGCCTTATAATGATACATATTTTTTAAAATCAACTTTTTAATAGGCAAGGAGTTTACATCACCACATATATGTACTCCTAAACCTTATTCTTTTAATTTCAATCTATTTCAAGTACTTTTGACCTAGAATATATGCATTGATTATACACTGTAACATGATCTTGGTTGGAGGTCAGTCATTAATAAAGCATTAAAACCTAGCTCCAATAAAGCACTCAATTAAACTCAATCAAATATAAGGTGTGCACACACACCCAGGTATTTATTACTTTCTTTTAAACTAGTAATTCCATTACTAGATTAAATGAGGGGAAAAACAGATGATATTCTATGACTATGGACTACCTCAGTCTTATACACTTGGAAAAATCATGACCCAGGTTATTCCTCTTAGTTCTACACATGCCTTTCTTTTAAAACCCTCACATTTACTTTATCTTGTGCCCCTTGGCTTATCTCTTAGTCTGAATAGACTTATATTAATGACATAAACATCCCATCTTGCCCATAATGCTTAAAATATACTTATCTTACACCACTACAAGTTCTGAGCCTAAACCTATACTCCTTCTCCCTAGACACTAACATCTGGGTTAGATAGTAACATCAACAATATTGTCTTAGCCTGATATAAGTGTGCCCTAAAGTCATATAATTTGTAAATTAAATGTATTAAAATGGTTGGCCTAAGTGATTTAATGTGAGTTATGTTCCAATAGGATTGGTATAAATACAATATCAACCCTCATTCATCCCTCACCTATGAAACTTAGCAATCAAACCAAAAGAGCACTCAAGAACCACTCAAGTTACCAAAAGCTTTCCTATTCTAATGTATTCTAATAGTCAAAGGAATGATCCAAATATAGGTGTAAATTAATAAATGAGCAATCATAGGGTCATATTTGCAAAGTTATAAACTAGGCCACTATTGTACTTGATTTACACACCACATGATTCACACACAAGCCAACATGTAAGGGATAACTACATGAGCTTGAGGCCTTCTTCTAGAGTATTGTATATACAAGTTATACCCTTTGATAATGGGGTCATTGTGGATTAGATCAACACTATGTTCCCACTATCCTATTTTTCCCAAGGTCACATTGAAGATACAAATTTAGGGTTTTTTCCATTTCACTAGGAGTGGCAATCCATAACCTAGATCTGAATACACCAAAATGAAGATGAATAAAAACCTAGAAGCATCCATGTGGTCACATTCTATTTCAATACATATTCTATACAAAACATTAGCATTGAACCTAGACACTAGCATCGATACAATTGTCCTAGGTTGATGTAAGTGCCTAAAGAGCTAGAGGAACTATATCTAAAATTTAAAAATTGAACTAGAACTATATTATTGCTTTCTTCCCTCTTGTATCAGATCCAACACTATATTAACATAAGAAAAAACTAAGTGCTTTCTTTTTATGTCATTTATATATCTAGAATATTTATACTTTTCATTTATAGCCTATCTCAACATAATAAATTTGACATATGTTACATCTAAGTTTAGCAAATTAATTAGCTTGATATAGATTTGATATTCACCCTTGTTCCCTATCATTTTTATATCCTTATCCCTAACCACTAAAATATGATCCACATAAAAATTAGGGTTAAATAAGGACACCTTTTTTGATATAGAATTTGTTTTAAATGAAGGTAGGAAAAAATATCACCCTTGAATAGAGGGATATTTTTTAGAAATATAGTAATTTTTTTGGGGGGGGGGGTTAATCAATTTTATTGAAGACATGTCCCCCTTATTAGTTGTTTTCATATCAACCACAATTTATTTATGTAGTTAAAATTTTTGATGATCAAATGAAGGAACCTATTGGTCATATATACCCACCTTTTTGGTAAAATATACATGATTAGTTGGCCTAAATTATTGGTGAGTCAAGGATGTGCATGAAAACCCCAACCCTTACCTATTTTTATTGTTATGTTATAGGGATATAGGGTGGTTTATACCTTGCTCATGTTTATGCAATCCTTGGCCATAATATCCATACTTTTAAAAGTATCTCATGCCAAAGTCATATAATGGTGGTATAGGAAGTGTGGATAAAGGATTTTCATATTCTTTAATATGAGTGAATTCATCTTTTGAAGTGGTGGGAACATGGATATCATTAGACAAACAAGAACTACCACCATTCAAGGATTTTATATTACATGTTTGAGCACTTAGAAGAGTACAAGAGTAGTTAATTTTAATTCATTCCTTAAGGGAGTATTATAATGTTTCATAATCATAGTCCTCAAATAAATCAATATCATCCATGATAAGAGCTATTAAGTATATGCACAAAATAGGTAATAATCATCTCAAAGGGTATGCTTAGGGTTTTGATGTTCATAGATCAGGGTCACCAAATGTTTAACCCTAAAATGATGTTTATATTGGTGTTATATAGATTAATTAAAAGGGTATATATAAATGAAATAACACAAGGGTGATAATCAGATCTATAGCAGGACAATTAGATGTTAAACTCAAATATACACATATATTAAATTTATTATTTTGGGATAATATAAATATGGAAAGTATAACTATTATAAATATATAAATGACAAATAAGTGAAGTACTTAGCTTGTTCTTATGTTAATGTAGTTCTATATCTAGAACATGCTAAAATGTGGGAAGGAGATTCTAGAACAATCACTAGATTTTGGTTATGATGTTTTTGGCTCTCTAGATAGTAATGTCAGTCTAAGATGGTTACATCAATGCTATTATCTATATTTGATACTAATGTCCTATATAAAATACATATTAAAACATGATACAACCACCTAAATGCTTCTAGGTTTTAATTCATTTTAATTTGGGTGTATTCATATCTAGGTCATGGACTGCCACTCCTTGTGAAATGGAAAAACCCTAGCTTTTCATATTCAATGTGACCTTAGGGAAAAATGAGTTAGTGGGCACATGGTTTGAGCTGACCCTAATGACCCCACTATCAAAGGATGTTTCCTACATATCTAATAATATGAAGAGGACCTTATAATGATGTAGTTATTCCCTACATAATGTCTTCTGTGTGAATCATATAATGTGTGTAAAATAAGTACAATAGTGACCTAGATTACAACTTGCCAAATCAGGCTCTTGGGTTACTCCTTTAGTACTTCAGACCTGTCGATCTGTGATAAATATGACTAGTAGGGAAATAGGGAATATTTGTTCAATTAAATTCTTGATAGAGTACTTTTGATAAGCTCCTTGGTCTCTTTGGTATATTTCTAGGTGTTACTAGGTGAGGAATGAATGAGGTTTGATCTTTTATTTATACCAATCCCTTTAGAGTAGTAACTCACACTATATCACTTAGGCTGACCATTAAGATACATTTTGTTTGAAAATTGGATGACTTTAGGGAACTGGACATTTACATTAGGATAGGATAGTAATATTGATGCTATTATTTGACCCAAATGTTAGTGTCTAGGGAACAAGAGAATAGGTACAATTTTAAAACTTATAGATATGGAATATAAGTACATTTTAAGCATTCTAAACAAGATAAAAGACTTGGGTCATTAATATAAGACTAGTTAAACTAAGAGATATAGACCAAGAGGCATAAGGATAGAGTAGGTGCAAGGCTTATCAAAGTGAGAAAGATAGAGAACTATTGAAGAAATGCAAGGTCTTAGTTTGATAAGAGTACAAGACTAAGGTGTTATATAATCATAAAATATCATCTAAAATTATGTTTTTATGGTGATAAAGATATCATACCCATCATTTCATTAAATATAGAAATATTTTAGTCTAGATTAAAACCCTAAACTATCTTTATTGGCTTTTATAGTATAAAATATTATAATTCTATATTGTTATTATCCAGTTCCAATTTAGTGTTCTTTAGTATTAAATATTATATTTTTCAGATTTTAATTAGAAGGTTATTAGAACTTTAGTGTTAAAAAGTTAGATTCTTGAATTTAATTTGTTAAATAAATTCAATTTTTAAAAAAAAAATAATGGAAACATTTAATATTTTATCTCAATGTAATTGTTTCAAAATTGGCCATGATAAATTAAAATACAAAACATCACAAATTTTTATTTCTTATTCTCTTATGTATAGTGAAACCAAAATAACACAAACATACAAACACCATTTATTAGTATTTTTATTTCTTATTACTTTTACCTACAAGTGCAAGGAAAAATACAAAAAATATCAATTTATTATTTACTATGGAAAAATTATGATGAATATAAGTTCAGGAAAAATATCACAAAGATCCATGCAACATTTATTTTTTTAAATTTATCACACATGTATCTTTGTAATGTTTAGTGTATAGAATTTACAATAAATAAATCCATGTAATAATTTATACATTAAAATTATCATATATATAATCAATGTAACATGTAATTAATTTAAAATAGTTTACAAAAGATAGTGTACATATTAAGTTTTTCATACTATAAATTTAATAATCACAAATAATTCATTTATTGAACACTCAATGCATTCTATTTGCTACTTTCCTTACATCTATGACATCTTTTACGCATAACAACATTGGCCATTATTCACGTCATAATCATCTATATTCATAGAAATAATTATTAAATGTATTTGAGATGATATAATTACCCTTATCATTATAGATATTTTTATTGTAAGAGTCATTAATTAACACTACATTGAATTGATTGTATAGACCCCTGATACATTTCCAAACTAGTTATAGTGGTTTTCAGAATATAACGTGGTTTACAAAACCATTATAATAACCTTGGTGAATTGATTTTCAATATTCTATGGTATGTATTAATTCAAATTTATTTCATGTCATTATTGTTTATTGAAGTAATGAAATAATTAAGTCATTTACATTTTTGGAATTAGATGATGTCCATATATAAATTTTTAAAATACATAAACAAATGTGCAAGAAATCCCTTAAGTTTTGTCAAAAGAATTAGTATTTTATTTTGAGATCAATAACCTCTGGTATGTCGATATTATTTGAAGTGACCTCTTTTTAATGAATTGTATGAATTAAAACACCATTTAATTTGAACACAATCAAATTTGATTGGTTTGCTTTATAATATGCAGATAATAAATTATCTTAAATTTAGAGCCATTGAGGTCTACTCCATAAAAATATCAAATAATAATATCATCAATTAATTTCTTAATATCCAAGAATAGTTACATTAAAATAGTTTTTTTTAACAAATTTCACTTATTTTTATATATTATTTAAGCAAATACAAATTAATGTGTTACTCTACCAAACACAAAATAATAAGTGGCTACAAGATTTTTTTTATAAAGGTTCTAAAAATGATATAAAGTAATAATTAGATATACCACAATTATATAATGGGTTCTATTTAAATTTAAATTTTATATTAAATCACTTATTTATATAGGCTATTGTAATAAATTTAAAAAAAATATATTTTTATATAGTAAATATAATCTAAAACAACACGGAAGCAGAGAACGGATGGATGCATGCGAGGGTTCGAAGGGCCTGCAACAGGCCGAAACTTCCACGGCTGGACGGGCCGTGTCTAGTGATAGCATGCAGGAGAAGCCCAAAGAGGCATTTTATGTGGGAGAGAGGGTGAGGATCAACAAAGTTAATGGTTGTTTTCCATGCTGCCAAGACAAACTAGTTTTAGTCATCCCCTTAGAAGTGGTTCAGGATGATGTGGAGTATTTGGCTTCACATGCATTAATCTGTAAGTTCCTTGGAATTCACATTTCCCAGTCAGCTCTGGAAGCTTGGATTCACAGGTCATGGAAGATTGAGGAAGATTTTGATATCATGCTGGCTGGTAATAACTATTTTATGGTAAATTTCACTTGCATTTTTGATAGGAATAGAGTCTTTGAGGGAGGCCCATATTTTTATGACCGTATTGGCCTTTTCATAAAACCCTGGCATGTGGGGTTTAACTCTGCTGAGGATCTCCCTTCCAGAGTTCTAATTTGGGTCCGCCTACCAAGACTACCTTTGGAATTTTGGAGGGAGGATGTCCTATGATAGATTGGAGCCATGATTGGAACACCAGCTGCAATCACTCACCAATCGCTGGACAAGAAGGTTATCACTTATGCCCGCATTTGTGTCGACATTGATATAAACATCCCTTTACTAGATTCGATTGAGATTTACTTGGGCTCTTCGACTTGGATTCAAAAAATTGATTATGAGTCCATCCCCTTCTGGTGTCGCAATTGCCATGTGTATGGATATCTCTGAAGCCAATGTCATCACATGACCAAAGGTCTTGGTAATCTCGAGGGATCATCCAGCCCACAACTAGCCAATGCAAGTATGAGGAATGGACAACCTGACCTTGATGGTCATAAAAATAGCCAAGTGGAGAGTGTTGAAAAAGGGAAAGCTCACTAGAACCCCTCCAATTTAGATCCAGGCCAACCCGACCTCACTGGTCTTGACAGAGATGGTTTTACCCTAGTTCGTCACTGTACTAGAGGGTGAGGGCAGAAGCGCTCACATCTGGATCGGCAAGGTGATGCAAGATTCAATAGGTTCAAAGTTCTTGATAACATGGTCATAGAGGAGGGTATTCCTGTAATGGCATAAGGTGGAATGCTAGAGCTAGAAGGCACTAGATATATTCCTTTTGATCCTTAGGACATTGACGCTAAGCAAATTTTGGAACCTGAGCTAGCCTCAAAATCCAACGCCCTCGTGGTCGCTCCTACTTCACAGGACAAAGATAGTCACTGGGCAGATTTGGTGAAAGAAGTGGAAGCTCCCAGCAAAGAAAAGGCACCTTCTTTAGCTCTTGGTCTATTGCAGTGACCTTTTAAGAAAGTCTCCTTCTCCACCCTCTCCAGAGTTAGACGCAAGAAGGATCAAGATAGAATTAAACTCACAGGAGATCTTTTGGTTGAATTAGGAGCCATAAATACCATGGATGAACACTTCCCACACTCCACCCAATGATTATTCTATCATGGAATGTGAGGGGGTTGAATAGCATCCCCAGACAAAAGGCTATTCAAAAACTGGTGAAAGACCATTCTCTAGATATTCTTTGTATTCAGGATACCAAACTTTCTATGGACTCTTTGTTCACTTGCTATCCTTAGATTTGGGGCTTGGGCCAATGGCAGTGTGTTGGTGCTTTGGGGTCCTTGAGTGGTCTTGCTATGTGCTGGGATCCTCAAAAAATATTTCCAGTCCATTGGCTGTCCTCCACCTCAGTTCTCTCAATGGTTGCTTCCTCCCTGGAGACTGGCAAGCTGATTTTAGTCACCAATGTGTACGCTCTTATTGATCTCCCAGACCAGGTCAAGCTATGGGATCACATTCGATATGTCTGTAGCTGCCACCCTTACTTGCCCTAGATTGTTGCTGGGGATTTCAACTCCATTCTCAACCTGGAGGAGAAGAGGGGCAGTTTAGCTCGGTTGGGACCTTCCTCAGAGCTTCTTCGACAAAATATTAATTTGCTTCATCTTTCGGATGTTAAGCTTCTTAATGGGATTTTCACATGGAATAACTAGAGGATGGGGGACACGGCCATATCAAAACATTTGGACAAGTTCCTAGTCTCTTTCTAATGGACTTCTATCACCATCTCCCTCTCTTCAGATATTCTTGACTGGCGGGGGTCTGACCATTGGCCTATCAAGCTATCCGTGGGGCTTATTACTACCCCAAGAAGCCCCCTTTCAAGTTATAATTGATGTGGCTTTGTGAAGCTTCTCTCCATGATTTAATGACACACTGGTGGAACTAGGGGTGCCCAAATTATGGCACAGCTATGTTTGTTTTCTCTAAGAAGCTTTAGCATGTGAAATGGAAATTGAAATACTGGAATAGCCATGGTTTTGGTAATCTCCACATCAGGAAGAGGAACACTCAAGACCGGCTGGACATCATAACTAGACTAATCTGGGATCAGGGATTATCTGACAATCTTCAGTTAGCTGAGATTCAAGCTTCTATGAATTTGGCTGAGTGGGAACTGTGAGAAGAAATATATTGGAAACAAAAGGCTCATGTTGATTGGCTCTAGGAGGGAGATAAGAATATGACTTTATTTCATAAATCTGTGCAGGATCGACTAATAGGAGCTTCATTTCTTCCCTAATTACTTCAGATGGAATGCACTAGATCTCCTCTCAAGACATATTCAGGGAAGCTATCCAGTTTTACTCTGCTCTTTTTTCAAATGATACTCCTCCTGACAAGCTTGTCGAAGGTACAGTCTTATCTTGTATTCCCTCTGTTGTGACTTTAGCAATGAATGAATCTCTTATGCAGCCTATCAGTATTTTTGAAGTGGAGGGAGTGGTCTTTGGCATGAAGAAAGGTAAGGCACTGGGACCAAATGGGTTCTCGGTGGAATTCTTCTAGGAATTTTGGGATGTCATCAAACAGGATCTTTTGGAGGTAATGCAGGAATCCTACTTCAACAAAGAAATGCTCTGAGCTCTGAATGCTACTTTTATAGTGCTTATCCCGAAGTGTGAACATGCTAATTAGCTGGAATGTTTTTGACCCATTGCTCTCTGTAATGTGGTCTACAAAATTATAACCAAGCTCATTGCAGAGAGGCTTAAAATCTGCCTACCCATGCTTATCTTTGAGGAGCAAGGGGGATTCGTTACTGGCAAGCAAATTTTGGATGGTGTAGTTATAGCATCATAAGCGATTCACTCCATGCTTTATTTGTAGGAATGAGATATGTTTATTAAGCTTGATATGGCTAAGGCTTATGACAGGGTCAGCTGGAGCTTCCTACATAAATTTCTTCTGGCTTTTGGCTTCAATCAGGATTGGATCCGTTGGGTGCTCAGCTGTGTCATGATGCCCTCTTTCTCAGTCCTTATTAATGGGGCACCCTCTGAGCTATTTGGTGCTTCTAGAGGACTTTGTCAAGGAGACCCTCTCTCCCCATATCTATTTATTATTTTGGCAGAAGGCCTTGGGTGCCTCATCAAGCTCTGGGTCTCCCAGCATGCGCTACAAGGATGGCATTGGGGAGATGGATTACCTGCTCTGTCCCATCTCCAGTTTTTGGATGACACTTCTCTTGCTGGGAGAGCTTAGATCTGGGAAGTTGAGGCTTTTTAGGGTACCCTGGACACCTATTTGGCAGCTTCAGGGCAAAAGATTAATGACCACAAGTCCTTTATTATGTTTTTTAACACCCCTAAGCCTATCTAGCAGAGGATTAGTGTTATCTTGAGATTCCAGACTCAGTCTCTCCCCCTTACCTACCTTGGGGTTTTGATTGTGGTGAGAAGGAAGCTGAGGCTCTTTTGGCAATAGGTACTAGATAAACTAAGGTAGAAAGTTAACCACTAGACTCATAGGTGGCTCTCCACTACCGGTAGGGTGACTCTCCTCCAATCGGTGATTCAATCCCTTCCCATTTACCGGTGTATGGTTCAGGCTACCCTTGGGTACTTCCTAAAGGAATTTGATGCTTTATCTTGCCAATTTCTTTGGAGTGGCAACCTGCTAAACTCCAAATGGAGCCTGCTTAACTGGGACACAGTTTGTCACCTAAAAAAGGAAGGTAGCCTAGGACTTCACTCTGTAATTCTATGCAGTCAAGCTCTCACGACCAAACTTTATTGGCGCTGGTGTTTCAGTCAAGCCCATCTCTGGGCCCATATTTTGGCTTTCAAATATTACCCCAGGGAGGAGCCGATAGATATTTCAAGACTCCCCCTTGAGGATAGAGGCTTGATGGTGTGGAACACTCTCAAACAAGGAACTCAGTTGGTGAAGAGAGGTCTCTTTTGGATCTGTAATAGGGGGACAGATGCTCTCTTTTGGAGAGACTCCTGGGATGGGTTTCCTCCCATTCTCTTCTCTCATCCACATCTACAGTGACTTGGTGACTCTCTGATAGCTTCTGGGTGGAGCACGGTGGATCATTACAAGGAAGCTTTTAGGCTGGGCATGGCAGTGGGATATCAGTGGAAGAACGCTTCAGACTGGCCCCCAGGCAGTTCTATGGAGGAGCGGCTAGAGTTATCTCAACTTTTGGCCTCTAGGGAGTGTAGATCCTTGCAAGGATGGGATGTTTTGGCTTGGGGTAGAGATACCTCAGGGAAGTATTCTATGTCTTTTGGGTACCTTGCTGTGACAAAACAACTCTTGGGTGAAGCGGTGGTTCCTTGGGGGAACAAGGTTTGGTATAGCTATTCTTGGCCTAAATGTAATTTTTTTCTTTGGGTTTTGGTTCATAATAGGTACCTTACCTAGGAAAATCTCTACAAACAAGGATTTCATGGGCCCTCCAGGTGTGTTCTATGCCATAACAGCGAGGAAACCATCTCTCATCTTTTCTTCCAATGCCAGTTTACCAAACAGATATGGCACTTGTGGTGGGAGGTGTGGGATCATCCTTGCTGGCATGTGTCTTCTTTGTCCAAATTTTGGGACTGACTAGGACATCCTCCCTCTCAAGCTTCATTCATATAGGTTGCTTGGCACATTGGTCTGTCACTTATTTTGTGGCATGTCTGGTTGGAAAGAAACAGATGAATTTTCAAGGAAGTGAGTTTTGAGATCAATGTTCTGTGGGGGAGAATCACGAATTCTATCCTTGAGACCCTTCATGCCAAGTGTGAGGTGGGGGAAAATTTGAGTTTGGTAGATGCTAAAACTTTTGCGTGCCTCACCTTTATTCTCCCTAAAGGCCTCCCCACTGCTCCACACGCACCTGCGCGTGACCGCTGGCAGCCTACGTGACCTATCAATCAGACAGGCCACTGGTCTCCCCCTAAGGCTGGCACACTCAAAATTAACTTAGCTCATCTCATGGAAATCCTAGACCAGCTAGGATTAGAGGGCTGGGTTGTGACAGCACTGGCGAGGTGCGATTTTTCTTCTCAATACAAAAAGGTAGGTACACTAACAATTTCATGGAAGCTCTCGTGCTTTTGGTTTTTGTTCAACAATGTTGCTCTCTTAGCTGGAATAGAATTGTTTGCGAATCTGATTCATAGATTGTTGTCAATATGTTGAATAAATGGGAAGTTGGAATGGTAGATTGGCATCTGGCTGGAGTGGTGCAGCAGATACTCCAGCTTTGTACTTCCCTGGATTTTGTGTCTTTTTTGTATATTCCCCGTGAATGGAATGGGGTGGCTGACTGCTTGGCCAAATGGGCCTCCGAGCATGCGCTGCCTTGGAACATCTCAGACCATAGGATGTTGCCTTTGGAATTATCCCAGAAGCTGGATCAACTAGTTGAGCTCGACAAAATGATGTAACTCTTTTATTTCCCTGGAGTTAATAATATTTTTACCCCTCTTTTATTTAATAATCTAAAACAACACAAGATAAATCAATCAAATGCAGTTATTATTATGAAATTTTTAATGCCAAAAAACTAAAAAAATCACTAATAATTTGATTACATGTTTCCAAAGAGTGACACATATTTGTGTGTGGTGCCACATACCTTAACCACACACATAAGTATATGATTATTTTTTTATCAAAATGTAGTGTGCCATCAAATTTACAACTCGAAGATGATCCAAAGTAAAAGGCATATTTTTTTTAATAATTAATGCATGTTTTCTTATCTATGAATAATATATTTTTGGTTCCATATAAATGTTTGTGTTTTTATATCACCAAATGTATGTTTTTATGTATACTAGTGTAGATTCCAAATATATATTTTACAAGATAAACTAGTCTTGCACACTTGAAAAAATCACCTAGGTCTCTACCCTTCAATTCTAAACTTTCCCATAGCCAAAAAGCTTGTATTATCCATATAATTATGCCTAAATTCTTATCTTATAATCTGGTCTTGATATTATGATGACCTAGATCACTTGTATCCCATAATATGCATAAAACCTAATATATATAATTCATTATTAGTTGTATAACTTTAATAACTTCCTATTCTCCCAGATAGTACTATCCATATTAGGACACTAGTGTCCCAATTCTAATTCTAGTGTCTATACCTCACAAACACTCAATTTAAAAAAATATTTATATATGTACATGTCAACCTATTTGTCTTAATTAACCCTATGTGTGATTATTTTCAAAATGTGTGGTATAAACACAAAATAGATATCACTCATTATTCATTTAGAAACTACCAAGAAAGAATGTATTCAAGCTCATTAAATCATTTTCACAACTGAGTTCTACTACCCTATTCTTACCTATTTCAATATTAGTCATAGGAATAGTCTTATTATAGGTTTAAATCATTCAATAACAACCCATGAGCATTATTTTAAAAGTTTCAAATTAGATCACTACATGCACTCACATATAACATATTACACTATTATTCACACACAAGCCCACACATAAGGGAGAGCTATATATGTCTAAGGTCCTCTTTAGATTATTGTATATGTATATAGTTCTCACTATATATGTGTATTTGAGGTCAAATTGACTTCACTTGATCCCACTAACCCATATTTTTCAAGGTGGCATGTCCTAAATGGAGGACCTAGGGGTTTGAGAAAAAATAGTGATATCCATAACATGTGCACACTATTTGGACATTCAATTTGTAATATGATAGGGTACCATAATACATGTAGGTTTAATTTATATAAAAGGAACTATAATTCACTATGAAAAAAAGCATTGATGCTAGTGTCCATATTTTGATGGTTGTGTCTGGGTTGATAGATAATTAATTTATAGAATTTGGTGATGGGATACAACTATTCAGACAGTCCACTTCCACACTTGTACTTCTCATACCCAATTCATATAAGAGTATAATATAAATACAATTATCCTTCATATTTATATTATCATAACATTTACAATTATACTTTCTATATTTAGCATATTCTTAGATTCAATATATTTTATCATAATATTAGTAGAATCTAATTTCATTTAATTAGCTTGGTATTAGAATAATATTCTCATTAATTTATTAGGATATTATATTTAATACATATTTACAAAAAAAAGGTTAAACATTTGGTGAACCTGGCCTCTTAGTATTTCTTATGTAAATCATAGGCTTACTCTAAGGGTTTTGGCCTCCCAGGGTTTTAGATTGTTGTGATGGATTTTTAGATCTGATTTGTTCCATCATTATTTTTAATTTAGGGTTTTATTAAATTTATTTGGACTCCAAAAATTGATTTATTTTATTTTTTTTATCATATTTTACATGATTTTATTTCTATAATTTTCACTTTCTCTCATTTTCTCATCATGGATGATATAAATATTTTTGATGATTATAATGTAATAACTATCCAACTCTCTACAAGAGATTCATTCATACATATTTTTGTCAAAAAAAGTGGGATATCATAACCATAGTAATAATCCCTTCAATATTATATAATTCCTCTACTTAACTCTCTATATGGGGATAACTACCATCCCTCTAACTAGGACCATGCCACCACCATCCAAAGAGATAAGTTAATCAACCCTATATTCTTAAATGGAGATGGTCAACAAGTTATTAATATAGAAACCACAACACAATTAGATATAAATAATCCTAATAGTAATTTATTTAATCATCCTAATTTCCACCAAGTTCATAAAAATAGCATGGCTTCATGTAAAAAAAAGATATACTATTACCAAAGGTTTTGAAATATCAAATGATATACCATGACCAAAGGTTCCAAAATTTTCAAATGATATACCATTACCAAAGGTTAAAAAATTTATAAATGATATAACATTACCAAAGATTCAAAAATGTTCAAATTATATACACATACCAAAGGTTCCCCAAATTTCAAATGATGCTAACCCCAAATCAATTACTAATAATGATGAGAAATCCATCATTCCTATGATTCAAATTGATGATAAATTACAACCAATGACTATATTTTAAAATTTTAAAAATTCCTATTAGTCATCTTATATATATGATAAATAATATAGGAAATCTCTAAAGGAAAGTTTTAATTATCAATTTACAAATGTTATCATGCAATGCCACTACTAACGATAACATGGTCTCAAACCAACCTCTTTCAAAAAGTGTATTTAAATGTTTGTATTTGCGAGATTTCATCATGCCAATGTTAACTTTATGTTTTGGCCAAGAAGACACTTCCAACCATATAATTTATATGTACATTATTTTGGTCATTGGTCTAAAGATGGAATTTTATTGTTAAAATCTTTCCATCAAAGCCTCACATATAAAACTTGGGATTGGTTCTATAGTTTACCCAATGGCTCCTTAGCTACTTTTAAGTATTTATAAGATGTTTTATTCTTATATTTTAATACACATAATGTGCATAAATTTACATTAGAACATTTTCAGGGCTTCAAGTAACACAATAATGATTCCATTCAAGATATTCTATTCAGTTTAAGAATGTCTCATATTATTTAGCATATCAACATTTAGATTTAAAATTATAATTCATATTTGGTAGAAGCCTTACTTCTCCACTCAAATAAAGATAATTACATAATATTTATTACTCCTTTGATCAAATATATATGTATTTGAATAAGTATTCATTTTTTATACCCAAAAACAACAAAGAATTAAATATATATCATTCAAAATATAAAAGATTTATTAAGGGTAGATACAACAGATTTGAGTTTACAAGCAAAGATCATGTACAAATGTGTGGCATTCCAAATATTTATATGATACATTTTAAAAATCTACTCAATACTGGACTAATATTAGATGGACATCCTAAAAAATTAGTTTCAATTTCACCACATCAAGATACACCTACAACTATATCAAGCAAAAAACATCCTCATCAAAATGATTTAACAATCACATTATTCATGGATGGATATTATTTTAGGAATAATCATATATAATCTATAAAAAAAATCACTATAATGTAAGATGTTTGTCACAACTTGGATATAATATCAAAGACTTACATCATAAGGGAAATTGGAAATATTCCTTGTGCTACATGATATTGCCAATTTATTATTATCTAAATTTTATCAAAATGAAATTTTGGGTCATGCCTCATACATATAAACACCCATTTACATTGGAATTTTTTTGGTTATATCAAATGGAAGATAAAATAGATCAAAATAAACAAGTCATTTCATTTTCCCATAAGGGAAGAGTAGTTCACATACCACATGATGGTGATAATGATCCTAATTAGCAAGTGAAGGGATAAGAATAACATGACTTACACTTATAAACTCTCAATACTTGGATCATGATGAATATGATTCATTCAAACAAATATGATAATATCTAAAAAATTCAAAATATTTTAAAAAATTAAAAAATTCAAAAAATAAATAAAATACAAAAACATTTAAATAATCAATAAAATAAAAAAATATTTACCATTCATATGTTTATTATATTTTACATATGTTGTTAAATTTATGTTTATTATATAACATATAATTTCCTTACACACATATGTTTCATACATACTTGGGTATGATACATGCATACACTAAATCCATGATACATGAACATGCAAATATTTAACCTTTCCTCTACACATGTGACACACTATGATGGGGGCATATTGATTCTATTGAACCTGATTGATCTAGGCTATATTGTTTTATGGCCATTTTCCATTATCATGTTGAGTTTTAATGTTAACACTTACACATACCTTTACTCTTACTACTATCTTACACAATGTAGTTGATATTATATTTTACATGACATTTTGCTAATACATGTATACAGGGACTAGTATGAAATGCTTATTCTTATTACTTATGTTTAAATTAATTTGTATTATCACATGGATTACTTAAATATACTTATTTTTTTGCTTCCTTGTGTAGATTGTGGAATATTTGAACATGTTCCTTGTTTTTTGGCCCCAATGCCCTGAGTGTTTATTGTTTCTTTAATGTGTGGACATTTTAACATGTTCTCAATTTGAGTATGAATTATTTAAGCATGACCCTTATTTTTGGTCTCCTTATAACCCCTTTTGTGTGACATTGAGTGATATTGTGTGTGTGCTTGATTTTTTATTGAGTTTGTTACCTTTAGATATTGTCATGATCCATATCATGCATATTAGGGCTTGTTATTATTTGATACTAAAATATTCATTGATACATATACTTATACATGATACCACTATGTTTTTCTTTAATACATGATTGATACATATATAAGATGGTTATCTTATATTTTTTAGATAAGGTGACTATCACTTTTTATTCTCCTCAACTCAAAATGGGGGCATATTAGTGGGGGAATGTCATAGATACATGATTCCACATACATACAATTTGAATAATTAGTATAATTCTATATAATTTACATGATATATATATATATATATATATATATTCATCAAAATTTAACCTATGCTCTATAAATTGTTCATAATATGTATCACAAATCTGACAAAATTTATGTAAATTGGTGTCAAATGAATAAGATTTTGTCATATATATATATATATATATATATATATATATATATATATGACAAAATATTATTCATTTGACACCAATTTACATAAATTTTGGATAAATTTTGTTAGATTTGTGATACATATTATGAACAATTTATAGATCATAGGTTAAATTTTGATGAATACTTCAACTTGAGACACATTAGAGATGTATATCCCATGAAAATACACCAAATTATATATACACATTTTAAATCATACCAATATTCATGCATTGACCTTACTAGGGAAGTGCCAATTGAGCATTTATCTAGATTTAGTAGTTGTCTACCTTGAGTACTGCAATGGATATTCTATGACCTCAATGGCCTCGTCACTACTTATATTTTAGGTTGATATGATTACACCATTTGACTTGGGTAAGATTGGATAGACTATGTTTACATTTGGGTTATGTAATTGAGATTTGGTGATCTTAATGACTTTGGCATAACTCATATTTACATTGTATTAGGGGCATGATCACCCCCCAATTACCATTTTAACATCTCCAAGGTTTATTTTTTAACCTCTCTCCAATGCTTCAAATAAGAAGTATCATTACCAAATCAAACTATTAAGGGTAAATATGGTTGCATCAATACACAACTGTATTCCTTCCTTATTATATTTTATTTTAAGTAATTTAATTTATTTTTTTTAAAATTATATGAATTAGTTACACTTATAAAATTATATTGGTTGTATTCATACACACATCAAATTTAAATAGGATCAATTAAAATAAAGGTGTACTATACACACCATAATACATATTTCTTTCCTTTAAAATTAGTAATTTCATCACTATATTAAAGGAAGGGGGAATGTATATGATAAATCTATTTTTTTCATGATAAAATAGCCTTGAAAACTTGAGAAATATAACTTAGGGATTTACCCTTCATTTTTGGACCTTTTCACTGCCAAAAGTCTCACATTCTCCATCTCACTGTTCTTAAATGCTAATTTTTAAGTTTGACCCTGATAATCTGATTACCTAAAACACTTATAGCCTAGCATATGCTTAAAACCTAATATATATCCTTCACTATTAGTTACATAAATTTAGTAACTTCCTATTCTCTAAGACACTACCATCCAGATTAGGTCACTAGTGTCAATGTTAGTGTCCCAATTCTAACCCTAGTGTTTGTACCTCACAAAAACTAAAATTTTAAAATATTTTGATATGTATGGGTTGACCTATTTGTATCAATTAACATTATTTTAGAATATTTTCAAAAGGTGTGGTATTAATAAAAAATAAATCTCACTCATTATTCATCTAGAAACTACCAAGAAAGCACCTATTTAATCTCACTAAATCATTTTCATAACTAAGTTCTACCACCTTATTCTTCCCTATTTTAATATTAGTCATAGGAAAATTATTATTAAAGGTCTAAATCATTTAATAATATACCATGAGTAGAATTTTTCAAGTATCAAGATAGATCACTATATGCACTTACATATAACATATTGCACAATAATTCATACACAAATCCACACATAGGGGATAAATACATATGTCTGAGGTCCTCTTTGGATTATTAGCTATGTAGGAAACACTCACTAATAAATATGTATTTGAGGTTAGCTCAACTTTAATTTATTCCACTAAAACTTATTTTTTGAGGTGACATGCCCTAATTGGAAGACCTAGTGTTTTGAGGAAAATATTGATATCTAGAACTAGTGCACATGATATGAATAGAAAATATACATGGTGACAAGTAACCCTAATAAACATAGGTAGAATTTATATAAAAGGAATTATACTTCCATACAAAGATAATAATTGGTTTTAGGACATAAGTGTCATTTTTAGTGTCCTTATTTCAATAATTTTATCTAGGATGGCAAAGATTTCATTTCCAAAATTTGATGATGGGATCTAGATCTTCAGATAATCCACTTATGCACCTATATTCTTATACTTTCTTGTGTATCAACATATAATTTAAGTGCAATTTCTCATTTGTATTTTTATTATCATAATATTAAAAGTTGTACTTTTTATATTTAACATATTATTATATTCAATATATCTTATCATAATATCAATAAATTGAAAGGAATTTAAATGGAATGATTTTATAATAGTATTCTCATTAGTTAACTAGGTTATTCACTTTAATACTTATTTTTAAAAGTGGTTAAAAAACCAACACCATATTTCCTTTCTTCAATCTAAATAATCAATCATCTATCTCACATTGTGATACACCCCAAGTAAAAACAAACTCAAGATTTTTTAGTCAATTAAACTAACAAATGAAAAAAATTAAACACACTTGAGTGTAGACAATTAACCATAACCTAATATTAAAACATGTTTTTAAACTCATCAACAAATCAAGGCTAATTAATATTAGAAGTATATGTAATATGAATCCAATGAATTAGGGTTCTGATTGGATATCTAAATTTGGTAATCAATGGAACTCCAAATATAAATTCTTACACTCCTAACTCAATATTTTTTCCAATTGAAATGAGATCTTAAAATATGAGAGAAATAATTTTATTTTAATCTTGATTTAGTAAGTCATAATTAATAAAAATTGATATATTTAAGGATGATTTTTTTAATAAAAAAAATCACAATGAAATTTTATACAAAATATTTCTAATTCAACAAGAAAGTATTTTAAAGAACCTAAGTGTAGCATAGATCCAATCAACCAATTAATAATATTCAAAGTAATGTCATTACATCAAGATCCAATCAAACACATAATGTCATGATTGTATTTTATTTCAACTATTTTAAATTAGACAAGTAATAGTATTCAAAGGAACACCATTTCAATAAATATCCAATTAAACACAAGATATAAGTGTTTCTAAACATAAATTTTGAAATAGATGAGAAAAAAATAATGTCTCCATCAACAATGTCATAATTGTATGTGTTAGCAAACTTTTAAAATATGAGAAAATTGATCAAAAATTATTGTGAATTATCTAGTTTCTAATTAACATTTCAAGCCTAAAAATCCACTAATAATGTCATACTATAATTTTATATTGATACTAAATATTGAAACCAATAGGAAAGGAATATTTTAGCTAGCAATCAAAAAGTTTTAATTAGGGAAATGATATTTAATTTATCATATAGCTAAAATTTTAGTCATATATATCATGGTAAATTAAATATTTAATATGTCTATTATATGACATAAAACATTAATCATTACTTTTAGGAGCATAAAAATATATAAATAGGCCAAGATGATTTAGCAAATTTCTCAAGTCCTCTTCATTCTCAATTAAGGATATTTGGGTAAAATATGTCACCATTAACCATTTTTCCATTTTGATTTATTGATAATGAGTGACCCTAATAGATACAAAAAATTATTAGATTTTTTGTCTAGGTCATGAAACAAAATTGAAATAAATGAGTAAAATGAAGGTGACAACTAGGGAAACCTTCAAACAGAGAAAAAACCCACACTAGTATTAAAATCTTGCAACAATGAATATCCAATTAAATAACATGAATAAACTAGGAGAAGAATCATAGTAGGCCAAGAGAGCATCAAGAATATAAGAGCAATAATAAATCAATAAGATTATGTTGTGTTGAAGTAAGTGTCAAGGAATGGGAGAGAAGATCTCTTTATATAGATCTAGAAGGAATAAGGAGTTACATGAGCAATCTTGAGCATATGTGATAAGTGTCCTAATCCTCTTAAAAGTGAGTTATATGTGTGTATCATGTGAGGGAAGGAGTTACTTGTGAAAGTAACTTCAAATCTAATACGTGGACTAGAAAGGTGAGTGAACCTCAAAAGTCTAGAATAAAGTGTATTTATAAATATAATAAATGCACACACAAATAAGACATAAGATAAACCTTTAAACTTATAGGAAGGAACTAAACAAGGTTAATTATCCAAAAATCTAAATTAAAATTTATTTGGGGTTTAAAAATCAAAGAAAACCTTTTAAAAGCAAGGAAGGGAGTTGAAATTACATAACACACCCCCTCAATATAAAATTTTCAAGAGGATGTATAATAGTTTTAGAAAGAGATAAAAGGAGAAGGTGCCATAAAAAATCACAAGGATGAAAGTGTGATCATAAAAAATTTCTAAGAATCCTCTTCAAACAATGTGGTCAATCCATAATGGAATAAAGACCAACAAGGAGTAATGATCCACAAAACCTACAAGATAAATATTCTAACCTTAATATTTCAAGTTAAGTAATCAATATGCCAAAAATACAATCTACGTACATAATGTAATAAAAGTAGATATACACCTAGACAAATTTGAGTAAATATAACTTCCATCATAAAGTGCATAAATTTGTACAAAAATAAGTTAGTCAAAATAATCCAAGAAAATATTCTATGCAACAAAAAATAGGAATTTGATAAAAGAAATTTAGTTAATCAAAATGGAGACAAATAAGATGTGTCACTTACAAAAAGATATGTGTCAAAAATAAATTAAAGAAGTGTGACATGAAGACACATCAAGGTCTCAAGAATATTTATTTTATTTAGGAATCCAAATAATTTTACCCTTAAAGGTAGGATATTTATTCATTTTCTAACAATAGAAAGTGCCATGAGTGGACTTACCACAAGATTTATATGGATAAAATTTTAAACATTTATAGGTACAATGCTCATGTTTTCTATAATGTGAAAAAGGTTTAGAAAATTTAACCATAACATGAGCTCAAAATTAGTATAATCAAAAGAATTTGTATTATATATCCTTTGATGAGGAAGACAATATGATTTTCAATTTTCATTAGAATAATTATATCCAAGCTCTTTATAATTTGCATTAGAATCAGGTTAAAAAGTTTCAAGAATACCATCTTCACACTTACCAAGTTCACCACCTAAATAAACTATATTGTGCATGATTTTTAAGCTAGGATTGATATAATAAGTGTTCAAAGAAGTTTTAAATGTTGGAGAAGTATGACAAGTTTCACCATTATGAGAGCTAGTGCTATGTGTGAAAGACACAAATTTAGCATTTATAATGACAATATAAATTACATAGTTGATTTTTTTCAATAAAAGAGGCTTGTAAAATATTTAATTTATCATTTAACATGCAAGTTATTTTTTAAGAGCAACTATTTCATCATTTTAAAAATAAATAATTTGGATAGTTTTCTTGAAAACTAAAAAAAAGACCAATTTAAAATCCATGAGAGCAAAAGATAAAAATTTAGCCATCATTGCAAAAAGTTAATTACTCAAAAAATTAATTGATCTAAAAAATATTTTAAAATATTCATCTTAAAAAAAAACTAAGAGCTGAATATAGAGATTTTCTTATCACAAAGATTAGATCAATTAACTTGTAAATATAAGTCCACACCAAAAAATAAAAAAAAATAATAAGATATAATTATTTGACTATATGATTATTTTACTTATGAAAGAAAAGATTTAAAGGTAAATTATCTAAGAGAAAAAAAATCCATAAAGCATCAAACAAGAGTATATCCCAAATTAATATATTATAAAAAAGGTTTTTTTTGAAAAAAAAACTAATTTCATGTGGCTCTTTGTTAGTGAAATGAAATTTATTATTTGTCAAAATTTAAAAAGGAAACCCAAATGGATTTGAGAAAGAAAATTACCTTTTACTGACTTATATGAGTTTGAGATTATTTTTTTTAAGGATTTTAATAAAACCACATGCAAAGATTTATAAAAATTAAAAAAACATCTATAAAGGTGAATCACATTTTAGTTAAATGTTTAATGTAAAGATTCTTAAAAAGATTCTCTTAAAATGTGGAAAAATATGGAAAAATCCAACCGTGAAGGAAACCAAACATATAATAAAGTGCCACCTCTCAAAGATTAAATCTAAGAGAAAGGAAAAAGCTTCCAAATAAGAAAGATTAAGTATTATGAAAGGCAAGGCAAAAAATACTTAAATTTGGTACATCATAGCACAAACTTGAAAAGAGCATACAACACAAGAAAAAATGCCACATGTCCAAATATGACAAAAAATTAATGAATTGAGAGGGGAAAAATTGTAGGAAAATAGAATAGAGAGAAAATAAATGTAACTTAATTCAAGGATATGTAACATAACAAGAAAATATTAGTATAAGGCATTATAACTCAAAAAATAGAAGTATCCTAGTATGTCAGAGCAAAGCAACAACATAGACAAAATTGTAACATCATTAAATATAAATGAAGATGATAAAGATGTTTATCTAAATGAATAAAAATGTTGCCTCAATCTAAGATTCTCTAAGCCCATAACAACAAAATAGCTGAGAGAAAATGCCAACACTGAAGATTTCCAAAGAGAATTATATATATATATATATATATATATATATATATATATATATATATATATATATATATATATATATATATATATATATATATATATATATATAAAACTCCAAGAGAGAATAGTTTGCACTATTGGATACAAAGTGCACAAAGGCAAACAACACAATTATAAAAACCAATTATGTTTGAAAATAAAAGAATAATAATGGATAACTCCAAGAGAGAATATAGGATAGAATCTTGCAAAAAAAGGTTGAATCAAGGATTGAACAAAGACTAGGCATTAGATGGAATAATGTACAAATAAAAAATAACACATAGAATATGCTATAAGAAATAGTTTGCACTATTGGATACAAAGTGCACAAAGGAAAACAACACAATTATAAAAACCAATTATGTTTGAAAAGAAAAGAAAAATAATGGATAACTCCAAGAGAGAATATAGGATAGAATCTTGCAAAAAAAGGTTGAATCAGGGATTGAACAAAGACTAGGCATTAGATGGAATAATGTACAAATAAAAAATAACACATAGCATATGCTATAAGAATAAGAGAGATGTCAAAAAACAATCATAAAAACACTGCTCTAAGCTAAAATAATATAATATGCATGAAAAAATATCAAGTAATGGTGTAATACTATCATAAAAAATATTGCACAACATAAATAAAAAGAGGAGAGAGAGCAAGGTCAACTCAAATATTTAAGGAGAAAAACCTTTAAAAAATAGAGGTTATAACTCAAATACACAAAATAAAACAAACTAATGCTAAAAAAATTATTATTTTTTAATAACTCTACGTAGCTAAAGAAGGAAAAAATAGAAAATAGTTTATTTTCTGCTAAAAGGCCTACAAACAAAAATCACCAATCGACATTAGAAACCCATGGATCTGATACCATATTATATTTATTATATATGGCATGAAATAACATTGAAATAAATGACCAAAATTAATACTCTAGACATTAGATTTGATCCCTCCTCATATTATTGGTATGTAGACAACTCATTTCATAATAGGGTGTTGAGGATGTCCAACCTATCCTATTAACGGACACATATTTTCAATTTATGCCCTAGTTGTATGGAGGATTAGGGTTTTCATAAAAAAATATTCATTACATGTACAATGCATGCTTATAAAATTCACGTGCATAAGAACAAAATAAAATAATCCAAACATAGGTACACCCAAATGCTTAGGACAGTCATGTATAGAGGATACTACTACCACTTTACCAATAATAGAACTAATGTTCAATTATGGAACTAATTTATAGGAGGGGTTATGACTCAAATATATAGTTTATTATAGTTAGACCAACTTCCATCTCAGTTTCAAACACTTAGATCATCTATATCAAGTGTTTTCTAGGCAAGTCTTTATTTACACTATTTATTACTATTTTTAGAAAAGTGAAAACTAGTCAATTTCATAATAAATAAGTGGATATATTTATTAATTACTATTTACCTAATCTATATTACTTATCTCTTTAATCAAACATAGTATTTACAAACCCTAAGTCCTAAAAGGTTAAAACATTTGGTGAACCTCACTTACTTTGAACATTGCACAAACCCTAACCCTATATAACCCTAGGGTTTACATTTCTAGCATTCATATTTTAGATCCATACATTTTCTAATTTTATTTTATATAATCATGATAATAATGATATACTAAGTTTATCACATTTTATTACAAAGTTTAATACTTTCATTTACATGCTTATTTACTCTAATTTGGAATGAACTCAAAAAAGACATAAACACATGTATAGATGATGCTTTATATCAATTAAAATGTATGTCAAGTTTCATTATATCTATAGCATGCTATTGTTCTCCTATGAAAAATTAAATTAAGAAACAAATCCTTATCTACATAGAGGATTTATTACATAAGCTAACAACTAGATTTTAAGTTTCAATGTCATATCTTATGCACATGAAAGAATCTCCTTATCCTCCTTATCTCCATGAGTATGATATCTACTTGCCATCTAACCAAGTCCATGTTATCACTCCTCCATGATATGATGGATCCTAAGACATTTACACTAATCCCATACTCATCTTATTCACACCTCTTCCCTATAGGGTGCGTGTCTACATGTTCAATTAGAAGAAACTAGGGTTTACACTTGTGAGACTCTAAGAGATCAAATTACTAGTATCATCAGGTTCATTTCAAAATAACAAACTCAAAATCATGGGGAATTCATTGCTGAGATCACAGGGCTTCCCATGGGTGGTATTAAGTTCTCAAAACAGACCAGTATCTCCAATGCAGCCTACAAAAATTTTTAGAAGATGGATGTAGAGGAGAAGCAACTGGAAAAGAATGGAGATTTCTTTGACGTGGAACAGATAAAATGAATTTAGCGAGATGTGCTTTTCTGTATCTGTGAGTACTTTATCCTTGATGGTAGGAATAAAAGAGTTCACAAATTTCATTTTGTTTTTCTCAACCACTTCAGGCACAAGCATAGAATTTCTTTCCCTTTCTATCTACGTTTTTCGCTGCTTCAAAGCTTGTATGCCCATAGGAAGAAGGAGTCTCACCCCATTTTACATGAAGGTTTGATACTTCTCATAGAGGGTTTTTGTAAAAATAAATCCATAGCTTCAACTTATTATTCTGATAAACATAAGGGTTCTCAGTCCAGAAAGTGTAAGAAGGATGAAAATGTTAAAGGGATAGAAAAGGCAAAACCAAAACCCTCTAGGTCTCAAAAACAAATTGTAGAAGAGGATTTTGAGTCGAAGAGTATTGAAAGCATTGAGAAGGATGTCATGGAGAAAGAAGAAGGGATGGATGTTGGGGAGTTTAGCTCCAATTTGGATGGATATCTGGAAACTAAAAGAAAAATTGAGAAAGGGAATGAAGGTGATACAACTGAGGGAAACTTAGAACAGAGTAATTCTGACAATGAGGGTAATTAGACTATGTTTAGGGGAGGTGTCAAAGACAAATATATTTTAATTGATGATCCAATTTCTATGAGAAATGAGGATCACATGGTTTTGGTTTCTACTCTTGCTATGGAGACGAAGGGACAAGAAAAGGAGGATCCTGTTTAGCATGAAGACCCTGTTGAGACTAAAGAGGAGGAACGGATGGATAGGAAGGAACAAATTAAAAAGGTTGATTCCCCTCCACATGAGATTGCTGAAGACACTTGTGAATCTCTGCAGAGGGAAACCAAGCTTTCCTTCCTACATTCTACCAAGTTTAAAGCTGACTCTATTCTCCAAGTTGATTCTTGGATCTATAATGAAATAATGGGGCTGAAGAAGAAAGTGGAAACAATGCAACATAATTAGGATGTTGATCGGACCATAATCAACCATTTGGAGGTGCAAATGAGAGATATCCCTAAAAAACTTAAAGATTATGAGCATAATCTTAGAATGCTCATCAAGGAAAGTAGAACAAAGATGGAGCAGGTAACATCAAGCATGTGTGCTGCTGCAGCTAGCCTTGGTAAAAGAGCAAATGAAGAAATAATATCCTTGGAGGGTCCAAGTAAGAGGACAAGGTAGAGTTTGAGGAAGAAAGCATTGCAAGCTGCTACAACTTCGGCTGCTAACTCCATCCAGGAAACTGCTATGATTGGAAAGGAGGCTGTCAAGATGATCATGGAATTGCAATAGAAGCCTAGGGTCTTCTTTGTTGGTTTGGTTCCTATTCAGGTTCTTATTGCTGGTTGTTGTTATTGGTTCTTGTTTTTGATCCTATTTCTTGGTTCTTGGTCTTAAACTTTATTTGAGGTTCTAGGT
>JARHVA010004110.1:1047500-1107500 GCA_037957365.1 Torreya grandis
AGATATTACTCTTGTAGGCTCATCCTAAGACTCTCATGAGTGATCTAATTCCTCAAATACATGATCAATAAACCTCATACAACCACTCATGCCTATGTGCACTCATCTCACCAAGCCATCATACTCATACCTTCTCATAATGTCTCTTCATGCCATGACTAATATTAGACTTAGGCTACTTAAGCACCTATACCTTCATGAAAATAGTAGGCATTAGTTGCATTAAAATTTTCTCTTTTACCTTTAAATTATATTTCATGAAAAAATCCTTCAATGACAACACCCCATCAATGTCCCTTCTCACATCAACACACTACCAACTAGGCAACTCTCTTAATGACATCAACCTCATGCAAGATACACCTTTGACATCAATGACAATACTCAACAATATCTTCATTTTTCATTGATGGCAACTAATATCAGAAACTTATCTCAATAATTAACTTCTTTCTTATTCTAAACTTTCTCCCTCTTTGACATAAATGACAAAGTGATGTCTGAAACTTCTTGGATCATACTCCTTGCAACCAAAACACTCAACACATAGTACTATGAGTTTATGAGTCATAATACAAACATTCTCCCCCTATGTTCATGCATAACTTCTTAGAAATACTCACATAATCTTGGAGATAATGAACCACATGATTTTATCCCCCTAAGTACTTGTCTTCCTTAATGACTGTTAAGGGTAGGAATTACACCCAATTCTTGTCTTAAGTGTTCAAATGTTTCCTTTGGAAGTGGTTTGGTTAAAATGTTTGGATATGATCCTGTGTAGAAACATATTCAAGTCTAACACTATGTTTACTTACCTTTTCTCTTAAAAAATGATACCTAATAGAAATGTGATTATTCCTTGAGTGCATGATAGGGTTGTTTGAGACACTTATAATACTTATATTATCATAATAGATAGGGTTAGGACAATCATACTCCACCTTATATTATTTTAAAGTCTATCTCATCCATAGGACTTGAGTCAACATGAAGCTACTATAATGTACTCAAATTCACAAGTGGATAATGTTATTCATGGTTTATTTTTGATTATCCATGAAACTAGGTACCTAGGTAAGAATAAATCTCCACCACTGGTACTCTTCCTATTATCCAAACTTCCTACCCAGTCTACATCTATATAGGTTTTCAAATTAAAATCATTGATCCTTGGATACCACAACCCAAAATCCATAGTCCTATCGATGTACCTGAGTATCCTTTTGACTACTTGTAGATGATTTTACTTTGCATTTACTTGAAACTTTCCCATAAGATCTACTGTTTGCTTGTGTCAGGTCTAGAGGTAGTGGTGTATAGAAAACTTCTAATTATTGACCTATATGATGTTTGATTGACCTTTAGAGATTTATATTCCTTACTCAACTTACATCCTATGATCATAAGTGTGCTAACTTCCTTGAAATATTCCATATCAAACTTGTTTAACATATCTATTATGTACTTAGCTTGTGAAATTAATATAACTTTTTTAAATTGAGTGATTGGCAACCCAAGAAATAATGATAGTTCTCATAGCATGGACATTTCAAAATCTTTCTTCATCACCTCTAAAAAGGCCTTGGTCATATTCTCATTATTTACACCAAAGATGATATCAACCACATAGATAAATACTATCAACTGATGGTCATCTTCTATTTTTATGTATAGATTACTATCTACAATTCCTCTTTTGAATCCTTGATCCAATATATACCTATCTAACTTGGTATACCAAGCTCTAGGAGCTTGCTTTAGACCATGAAGAGACTTTTTCAATCTACAAAATTAGTCCTTATAACTTGATAGTGATAATACATTAGTTTTATATATGTAAACCTCCTCTTCCAAATTCCCATTTAAAAAGGCATATTTGACATCCATCTGGTCTACCATATACCCTTTGAATCCTGCATATACTAGAAATAATATGATGGCCTTAAATATTGCTACTAGTGCAAATGTATCCTAAAATTCTACCCCTTCAACTTGTACATATCCCTTCAATACCAATCTAGCCTTACTCCTAGTGACTTCTCCATCATCATTCAACTTGTTTCTAAACACCCATTTTATGTCAATGACATTCTTATCTTTAGGCCTAGGAACTAGTTCCCAAGTCTCTTTTTTCTCTATTTGGTCTAACTCATCATTCATAGCACCTATCCAAAAATTTTATTTTCTTGATCCTATAAGGTTCTTAAGTTAAATCTTAGACAATAGAACAACATTCTATTGATTTATATTAATTTTTTAGTCTTCTCCTTGTTTGCATACCCACATTCTTCTTGCCAATGTTTTGAGATTCAAGATGATCTCTTTGAATATGTCTTAAGGGGCCTTTTGAGTCTTGTCTCTCCTCAAATTCTTATTCTTCCTCATCAACCTCTATATTTTCCTCTTCATTCTTGAATTCCAAATTCTCTAAAGTATCCTTTGACTATGAGTGTGATTTCCTTGTCTCATCAATCTTCACATTGGTTCATTTCACTATCTTCTGTAACCTTTTGTTATAACATCTATAGGATAAGATCATTAATGAGTATCCTAAGAATATACCTTTATTAGATCTAGAATCAAACTTTCCTAAGTCTTCATGATCTCTTTTGATGAAACAATTTATCTCAAACACTCTAAATTATTTCACATTAGCAGGGCTACCCTTCTATAGTTTATAAGGAGTCTTGTTACCATTATTACTTATTTTTACTTTATTAAAAATGTAGACTATACTGCTCACTACCTCTATCCAATATCCATAAGATAATATACACTAATTTATCATAGTTATATCCATCTCTTGAACTATCCTATTCTTTCTTTCCACTACCCCATTCTACTAAGGTGTCCTAGCTAGTGATAACTATCTCCTTATTCCATGAACCTCACATAAGTCATCAAACTCATTAGACCAAAAATCACCTCCTCTATTAGATATTTGGAACTTTATCTTCCCAATCTTTTCATTCTCAACAAGGGACTTGAATGCCTTTAACTTATCAAGAGCTTCTGACTTTTATTTCAAAAATGCTACCCAAGTCATTCTTATGCAGTCATATATGAGTAACATGGATTAGATATATCCTTGAATGTTTTGGATTATTATAGACCAATAGAGATCAGTGTGTATTAACTCCAAGGGTTTTATAGTAGAGTATTCCTTAGAATTGAACCTTCATCTAGTTTGCTTACCATGTTGACATGCCTTACAAAGTATGTTTGTAGGTTTGGTGATCTTAGGCATGTTATTTACAAACTTATTAGTGCTATCTTGACCAAATTTTCAAATTTTAGGTGACCTAACCTTCTATGCCATAGACAAATTTCATCCATGTTTCTCATAAAACATCTCTCCTTCTTGATCTCATTCAAGACATATAGATTTTTTTCATTCCTCTTAGCATTGACAATTAGCCTTCCTGAGTTGGCTCTCCTTATCTCACACCCTATGTCATGAAAGGTTAGTGTGTGTCCTTGGTTGCACATTTGACTTACACTAAGCAGGTTATGTTTTAAAGCTTCCACATACAATAAATTTTCTATCTTGGTCTTCCCATTATCCAAACTCAAGATACATTTGCTAACTATATTGGTAGTTTTGTTGTCTCCAAATCTCACTATTTTTGCAACATTATTATTCAATGTGATGAACTTATTTTTATCTCTTGTCATGTGTCTTGAATAGAAAATATCTATATACCATTTCATGGCTTCATCTTGAATGTGAAAGGTAGTCTGAGCTAGCATAGATTCATATTTAGTCTTTTTTTCCTCCTTAGAAAATAATATTTCTTAACTCTTGGGATCAATATGATCAATCCTAACTTTCTTTGGCTTCCACATAAATGTTTAAACCTTATTATGCAATATAGAAGAACCATAAACCTTTTTAAGACCTCTTGACTGATCACTCCTTCTCCCATTGTTCTATGATAACTCATCCCTTGAGACAATTCTATAATCACTTGGTCTATGAAAAAAGATATGACAAATAAAATAACAACCATTGAAAGAATTAGAATACCTTATTGCATTGGGCTATCTAATTGATCTCTTCATGTTGAATTTCTTGTTGGTGATCTCAACTTATTCTAACTATTCACACTCTTTCACAACCTTGCTCATCTTGTCCATGAGTTTCTCATACTTAACCTTCAAAGAATATATCTCTATCTTCAAATGATCATACTCAAATTATTTTGATTTGAACTTTGTATTGAAACCTTATAATTGATTCTCGAGATCCTTGATGATATTTTCATCCCTTTTGGCTTATTTAACCCAATCACTCTTCAAGGTATAAATCTATTCGTTGAGATCCTTGACCATAGATATCAAATCATGCTTCATCTTATTTTGATGCTTCAAATAATCTAGGGAAATTATGATCTTAGATTCAAGGTCTATTCAACTTCTCCTTCTTCACTATCATAGTAGACTTCTTCATCATACTTGTTTTATTGTTGATCACTAGACATCTTATGCTTCTTAGGATCACCTTCAAGTTGTTAGGCCTGATTCAAAGGACAAAGATCTGATACCAATTATTTGAATAATAATGAATGATAGGGGGGTGAATCAGTATTTAAAATAATCATTCAATTCCACTTATATTTCATGAGCCATTTATACATACATGTAGATCAATAAAAATACAAGCAACCATACATATGAATAAGAATACATCATATATGTGGGAAACCCTAAAGGGTAAAAAAAACCACTGATATTTAAAAATGGACTATAGTATTATAAGACAAAAACCAAATTTAGTGAAGTACCAAATCCACATGGAACATCAACCCCAACTAATTAAGTACCCACTTGACTAGGCTTTAACAAGCAACCACTTGTAAGGAGGCACTAAGACCCTAGATGACTCAGCATCCACTCAACCACATAATTTTTTTTATCACCTTCAAAAAAATATATTGATCAAATAACTGATGATGACCACATCTTCATCTCTTCACACTCTTATCCCTCTCAAACTATCTTCTAGGCCTCTTTGCTCAACTAGGTATCTTTAAGATTGATTAGGTCATATGACCTTGATATTCATACTCACACCTCTTGTTAGATATTTATGACATATAATATAAATTATTATGATGGTATATAAGACCGTATTCCAATAAATAATATTCTGTCTCATTCGCTCCTCTATCCAATCAATAACTCATAATTAGGCCTAAAAGGCCTTGTTCTTATATAAGCTTCTTGCTATACACCTCTTGGCCATACACACATACTTGACCAATTATATTTTCCACATAATAGGATTTAGTAAATGTTTCAAGTAATAATAAATAATTACATTAGGTTGGCCATTACTCAAATAAACCAAATCCTTCTTTAGGTCTCATGGAGACCTAATTCCATTAGGCCTACTTTAGAACACGTTACACTTTGCCTTTCTTGGAACACTTTAAAAATCAACACACAATAGTTAAATATCATATAAAAATAAAATAATCCTTATAAAACATAATTTTATCACAATGACACTTTTTAGGTTCAAAAACTTCTTGAAACTCCATTAGCATTGTTCACATCAAGCCTTTAAACACATAGAAAAATCTATCTTGAATAACTAAAGATAACACACCATTTAGACACACAACCATGAAAATAAATAAATTATAAAGAACTTTCATGACCTAAAAAATATAACCATATGCATTAGACACTCCAATTTAGGGCATAAATCCTAAAAAACACTTTTGTAACTCACTCACTCAAAATTGCCATTTTTCCTCAAAGACCAGTCATGGTGACTCAGACCTCCAACATATGTATATAAATTTTAAATGAATTATAATTAATTAAAATTATCCTTTAAAATATCTAAAAAAAATTTAAATAGAAAAATCATATGGTATAGTGGAAATTATTGGTCTTACAGACCAATTTGTTGACCTCACTATACACAAACCTCACTAAGTCAGACAAGCCATTTTGGATTCATCATTTGCACCACTATACATGAATTAAAATATTTATACTAAGAATTAATAAGACATAAAAGTCTCAAAAAAAAAAAAAATTCATACATTGGTTTCATCATTATATCATGAAAACACATTCCAATTCATCTTCCTATTATTACTTGGGTTTTTCATTGTTTGTACCATTAGGTCTATTAATAACTGGCTAACATGGGTGACCTATTTAACATAATTAAGGGATATAACCTATGTATAAACCTTCATGGACATTAAAAATGAGTCTCTAAATTTTCCCTCCATCCATTTGATTATTATGTCTAATGTAACTTTTGACTTCTATAATAACTTCTTAGAAATAGGCTTGTAACTCAACATTTTCTATCTCCTTTCTCTAACCAATACCACATAAAGGTAACTATAAGAGTAATATATAAAATATAATAGATAAAATAATAAATTAGATCCATCCTAAGCACTTTTTATAAACATCTTCAACATCACATCTTTATTAAGGTTCTAGGATGGTTTAAACCTATTTCCACTCTTAATGATATTTCATAAATCATAGCCCCTAAATACAAAAAGTAATGTCTAGAATTTTGAGATAGGAAACTTACACATATAACATAAACTGATTAGGTTTCCATGCAAATGTTTGATGATCTAATGATCATAATAAAATCCTTCTCAGGTTGAGAACCCTTCATTCTGAGCACTCGAGAGACCTCCAAACAACTTTTCATGCCTTGACATTTATACTATAAACTAAAACTACATGAAAAAACTTGAAACAACATAGTTAAACTTTGAAAATTATTACATAAGCTCAAACACATTGAAATCTGATCATGATCCCTTATTAGGCCACACTCTCTCTCTTTGCTCTTTAGAGCTTGACTTGCAAACCACATTATGCCTTAAAATTGACCTTCATGACTCTTTACATGCACTTTATACTTCAATAAAATAATTAAAAAAACATATCTCATTATTAAAAACTTCCATACATCCTTAATATGCCTTGATAATATCTCTTGATACCTCATTAGGCCAGGTAGGGTCTAGGATTATTCTAGATGCAAACTTGGTCTGAAGGTATTACTCCTATAAGCTCACCCTAAGACTCTCATGAGTGATAAAATACATCACATACATGATAAATAAACCTCATATAACCACTCATGCTTGTATGCACTCATCTCACCAAGCCATCATACTCATACCTTCTCACAAAGTCTCTTCATGCCATGACTAGGCTTAGGCTACTCAAGGACATATACCTTCATGAAAACATAAGGCACTAGTTGCCTTCAAATTATATATTTTTCCTTAAAATTATATTTCATGACAACATCCTTGAATGAAAACAACCCATCAATGTCCCTTATCACATCAAAACACTACCAACTAGGCACACACTCTCAATGACATCAACCTTATGTGTGATGCACCTTTGACATCAATGACAATAATCAATAGTGTAGGAATGTTTGATATGTTATTAGGTAGGCCATTGATATAGAAGATATGATCCATCCCATCCATAGTGCACATATTATTTAAATACATACATGAAAATCAAGTGGTCAAAGTCGAGGGTCTTTCATATGAGTATCCTCCACCTATTCCATAGATTGTTACATCATAGTTACCAACATAGTTACTAGTTAAAATTACAATAATATCATAAGATATAACTTAGTTATTAGTTACAAATCATATCATAGTTCCTATTGATACATTATAGAGTTTAGTATAGCTACCAGGGCAAGTGAGATTTACTCCTATAATATACACACGTACATATACTATCCCACAGGGACCATTATTAGAGAGACCCCTATGTTATAAATATGCCAATAATTTTAGAGGGCCTTCCTCCACTCACTTTTTACTGAGATAAATATTATTGGGTTCTCAAGTTTCTTAGAACATGTCACCTATGTCACCTATAACTTATTCTACCAGATGGGTTCTTAAGACCCCTACAGTTCATAGAACATCATAGTTAGTGTTATAAATTCCTAGTACCACTACATAGGTAGATACATTTATAGACATAGATCACTCAATACATTAGATTATGGGACCAAAATTGCCCTTTCACATAACACACATGACCATAGTTCCCTTATTGGACATAGGTCACAATGATAGTGAGTCTACCATGAAACTCATCAGTTAGTAGGGTATCTCTTTTATTTTACCTATTTTACTTCTATTTTTATCCTTGTACATATTTCATTTTCATGTTGCTTATACATAACTTATTTCTAGGTGTTAAGAATAAAATAAAAATTAATGTAAAATAATTTCACAAAATCATAATAATAAGAGATATGAAAAGATATACATAAAGGACACAAATTAAAATGCAAAAAAAGAATATAAGATTTAACATGGTTCACCCAATGTGGGCTACATCCACAAATAAATACTTATTTAAATCTTATTACAAGCCAACAAGAGTACAATCCACTCTCAAATTAGTCTTCTCACAATTACAATGCACAAATATTATTTAGAGCTATGCTCAACAACCTCTCTTGAATTTGAACCTAAATTCACACAATCTATTCACCTTATCAAAATTAGTTCTTTAAATGTATTACCCATGTCCATCTATAATACATCAATAAGTATCTGACATAGTAGTTTTGCAAAATAATGGGTACCAAAACCATGAGCCAAGTCAACCAATAATAGTTCCCCATTAATCATGGGTGATGACACCACACATATACAAGTATAGATAAACTACATATCTATACTCTCAAAAAAAGGGGTTTTAGTATATTTTAATATAAAATATTTGAAATACATTGTAATGTGGAAATAGGATCCACAACATAATAATCTCCCAATTAGAGACTAATTTCCTCTGAGCAAGTTTCTCAACCCTTCACTATCATTGATGAAGGCCAACCAAATATGAACATAGATTCAATTTCTCCCTAGTGACCACCTTGGTCATCATGTCCACAAGATTTTGACCAGTATGAATCTTTTCCATCTTCAAATTCTTTTCCTCCAAATCTATCCTGATGAAATGGTACCTCAACTATATATGCTTTATCCTAAAATGGAAAGAAGAGTTCTTTGTTAGGTGTATAACACTCTGACTATCAATATACAACTTACTTTCCTTCTACTTATGCCCCAACTCCTCAAAAAAATATTGTATCCAAATCATATCTTTGCTTGGCTCTATGGTAGTAACATACTCAACCTCTATTGTTGCCAAAGCCATAAGCTTCTATAGTCATGAAATCCATCTCACTATTATGTCACGTACAATAAATACATATCCTATCATGCTCCTCCTACTATCTAAATCTCTAGCCATGTACAAATCTACATAACCACATAAAGTGGTGTCCAATCCACAATAAATTAAAACTATCCCCATGGTCCCTCTTAAGTACTAAAGGATACACTTTACTACCTACTAGTGCTCTCTACTTGGATCACTCATGAACCTACTTACTGCTCCTATTACATGGGTAATATCTAGCCTATTATACATAATGGCATACATCAAGCTACCGACTAATAATGAGTAAGGTACACATTACATGTGGATTCTCTCCTCCTCTATCTTAGGACATTATTCCTTTGATAACTTGAAATGGCCTAACAAAGGAGTCCCAACTAGTTTAGTATCTTACATACTAAACCTATCCAAGACCTTTTTAATGTACTCTTACTGAGATAAATTTATCTTTCATTCCTTCCTATCCCAAGTTATTCTTATACCAAGGATTTGTTTTACTACCCCTAAATCCTTCATATCAAACGAATTACTAAGCTGTTCCTTGAGTACCTTTATTTCCTACATGTTCTTACTTGTAACCAACATGTCATCCACATATAGACATAGGATTATGTTAAAACCATCATCAAAATTCTTGATATATATGCAATGGTCTGAATGACACCTAAAGTATTCTTTCTCCATCATAAAACTATCAAATTTATTGTACCACTATCATAGAGCTTGTTTCAAGCCATACAATCTCTTCTTCAGTTTACACACCATGTTCTTCTTCCTTGTGACTTCATATCTTTATGGTTTCTCCATGTATAAGTCCTCCTCTAAATCACTATGAATAAATACAATATTCACATCCAACTTCTCTAAGTGCAATATTTTTTTGTCACTATCCAAAGAGTAGTCCCAATAGAAGTTATCTTCGCCACTGAAAAAAATCTCATCAAAATCAATTCTCTTCTTCTATGTGAAGCCCTTTACCACCAAATGGGCCTTGTACCTTTTCTTACCTCCATCATCTTTTTAATTCTATACATCCACTTGTTTTAAAATGCTCTCTTACCTTCAAGTGGGTTTACCAAATCCTAAGTTTTATTTTCTATGAGAGACTAATGTTCCTCATCTATTACTTGTTCCCACTTCTTCTTGATATCTACATGCATTGCATCTTCAAAACAATTTGGCTCTCTATTGTTAGTGAGTAATAAATAAGAGATGGAGAAAAATGTTCAGGTTCTCTTTTTACCCTAGAAGACCTTCTCACCTTAGGAGTTTGGGATTCTTATGGAGTAGGTGCTTGAACTAGTTGCTTGGATACTTTACCATTTGTAATGTCCTCTAACACTATGTACTCTTTTCTAGAATCCTCTTTTTTATCTTTTAACTGCTGTTTATACATGAATTTTTCATTAAAGACTACATCCCTAGACCAAAATATTTTCTTGTCCTTAAGACTCCAAATCTAAAAACCAAAGTCATCATCACGATAACCAATAAAGGTGCATTTTAAAGCCATAGCCTCTAACTTGGTCCTATCATCTTTATCAACATGAAAAAATATTCATAACCAAATAATCTAAGAAAGGAATAATCAACCTTCTTACCAAACCAAGCTTCTTTAGGTATGCCTCCATCCAAGGAAGATTAAGGTCCTCTATTGATCAGATATACAACTATGTTTACTATTTATACCCAAAATTGAAAGGGTAGTCCTACATGTAACCTCATGCTCCTAAAACACTCCATGATAGTCTTGTTCATTCTTTCTAACACTTAATTCTATTATGGAGTTCCTATAACTATCCTCTATCTATGAATTCTATTCCTATAACAATATTAAAAAAATTCATTTTTTTAATATTCCCCACCATTATTTGACCTAGGACATTTTAACTTGAGACTTGTTTCATTATCAACCAAGGATTTCTATCTTTTAAATGTATTAAACACATCATGTTTTATCTTAATACCATACACCTAAATTTACTAGTTGCATCATCAATAAAAGTGACATAATAAGATGAACCACTAATAGAAGATACCTGAGCTATCCCCCATACATCTGAATGAACCAACTCTAACTTATTCTCCTTCCTCATAGGTCTAACCTTGAGAAAATTTACCCTTTTCTATTTTCTATACACACAGTCTTAATAGAAATCTAAACCAAACCCTTTCAATCTAGGCAACCTATCCTTCAAAATTTACAAGCCCTTTTGGCTCATGTGATCTAGCCTTTTATGCCACAAAGTTGCATTTTCATCTATAGCAACTAAATTATAATAATAGGCACAATTTGATAAATACAAGGTACCAACCTTCTTACCTCTTGCTACCATAAGATCACTCGTGGTCACCTTCCAATAATATGTTGTAAAATTCACCATACAACTAGGGAAACCATTAAATAGAGAAAAAACCCACACTAATATTAAAATCTTGCAACAATGGATCTCCAATTAAATAACATGAAGAAACTATGAGAAGAATGGCCTTAGGCCAAGAAAGCATCAATAATGTAAGAACAATACTAGATCAATAAGATTATGTTGTGTTGAAGTAAGTGTTGAGGAATGGTAGAGAAGAGCTCTTTATATATATCTATAAGGAATAAGGAGTTACATGAACAAGCTTTAACTTATGTGACAATTGTCCTAATCCTTTTAAGAGTGAGTTGGATACATGTATCATGTGAGGGGAGGAGTTACTTGTGTAAGTAACTTCAAATATAATAAGTGGACTATAAAGGTGAGTGACACTCAGAAGGATATAATAAGGTGTATTTATAAATATAATAAATTCACACACACATAAGACATAGGATAAACCGAGAAACTTATATAAGGGAACGAAACAAGGTTAATTATCCAATGCTCCCCCTTACGATTAATTTGAGGTTAAAAAATTAGAGAAACCCTTTTACAAACAGGTAAGGGAGTTGAAAGTTCATAATAGAAACTTCCTTCAAGAGGATTTACAATATTTTTAGAAAGAGATAAAAGGATAAGGTGCCATATAAAGTTTCAAGGATGAAAGTGTGATCACAAAAAATCTCTAAGAATCCTCTTCAAAAAATGTGGTCGATCTACAATGAAATAAAAACCAACAAGGAGTATTGATCCATAAAACTTGTAAGATAAGTAAGCTGACACTAATATTTCAAGTTAAGTAAGCAATATTCCAAAAATATAATCTACGTACATAATGTAATAAAAGTATAAGTACAACTAGGTAGATTTTAGTAAACACAACTTCCATCACAAAGTGCATAAACCTGTATAAAAACAAGTTAGTCAAAATAATCAAAGCAAATATTCTATTAAAAAAAAAAAGGAATGTGATAAAATAAATTTAGTTAATCAAAATGGAGACAAATAAGTCGTGTCACTTAAAAAATATGTGTTGAGAAGAAATCAAAGAAGTATCACATGAAGACACATCAAAGTCTCAAGAAGATTCATTTTATTTAGAAATGCAAATAATTTTACCCTTATATTTAGGAGATTTAGTCATTTTCTAACAATACAAAGTGTCATGAGTGGACTTACCACAAGATTTTCATGGATGTAGTTTTCAACATTTAGATGTACGATGCCCATGTTTTCTACAATATGCACAAGGTTTAAAATTTTTAACCATAACATGAACATTACAAATAGTATAATCAAAATAAGTTGTATTATATATCCTTTGATAAGGAGGACAATATGATTTCTAAATTTTATTAGAATCATTATAGCCAAGCCCTTTACATTTGCATTAGAAGTAGGTAAAAAAGGTCCAATAATACCATCTTCACACTTACCAAGGTCACCACCTAATAAATTATATTTTGCATGATTTTTAAGCTAAGATTGGTATAAGAAGTGTTCAAACAAGTTTTAGATATTAGAGAAGCACAAAAAGTTACACCATTATGAGATATAGTGTCATGTGTAAAAGACATAAATTTAGCATTTATAATGATAATATAAATTTCATAGTTCATATTTTTTCAATAAAAGAGGATTGTAAAGCATTTAATTTATCATTTTAACATGCAAGTTGTTTTTTAAGAGAAACTATTTCATCATTTTAAAAATAAATAGTTTGCATGGTTTTCTTGAAAACTAAAAAAAACCAATTTAAAAGCCATGAGAGTAAAAGATATAAATTTAACTATCACTGAAAAAATTAATTACTCAAAACATTGATTGATTTAAAAAATATTTAAAAATATTCATCTTGACAAAAATTTAAGATTTGAATATAGAGATTTGCTTGTCACAAAGCTTAGATCAATTAACTTGTAAATATAAGTCCACACCAAAAAGTAAGAAAAGTAATGGAATACAATTATTTGACCATATAATTATTTTACTTATGAAAGAAAAGATTTAAATTTAAATTATCTAAAAGAAAAAAAATTCGAAAAAGCATCAAACAAGTGTATATCCCAAATAAATATATTATTAAATTTTTTTGAAAAAAAATAAAATAAAAAATTCATGTGGCTCTTTGTTAGTGAAATGAAATTTATTATTTGCCAAAAATTAAAAAGGAAACCCACATGGATTTGAGAAAAAAAATTACCTTTTATTGACTTATATGAGTTCGAGATTATAAAAACTTTAAGCTTTTAATAAAACTACATGCAAAGACATATACCAATAAACAAAACATACTTAAGAATATTTAATGTAAATATACTTAAGAATATTCTCTTAAAATGTGGAAAAATATGAAAAAATCCAACTGTGAAGGAAACCAAACACATAATAAAGTGCCACCTCTTAAAGATTAAATCCAAGATAAAAGGAAGAGCTGCCAAAAAAGAAGTATTGAGTATTATGAAAGGTGAGGCAAAAAATAACTAAATGTGGCTTGTTGTGGGAACATCATAGCATAAATTTGAAAAGAGCGTACAATACAAGACAAAATTACAAAATGACAAAAAAATTAATGAATTAAGAGGGAATTTTTTTTAGGAAAATAAAATAGAGAGAAAATAAATGTAATGTACTTCAAGGATATGCCACACAATAATAAATTGGCAATAATAAGGTGTTGTAACTCAAAAAATAGAAGTATCATAGTATGTTAGAGCAAAGCAACAACATAGAAAAAAATGTAACATCATTAAATATAAATGAAGATGATAGCAAAGGGCACAATTCTAAAAATCAATTATTTTTGAAAATAAATGAATAATAACGGATAACTCCATGAGAGAAAATAGGATAAAATCTTGCCAAAAAAGAGTGAATCATAGAGTAAACAAATAATAGGTGTTATATGGAAGAATGTGCAAATAGAAAATAACACATAGAATATGTTATAAGAAGATAGATGTCAAAAAACAATCATAAAAACATTACACACGTAATGGTGTAATACTGTCATAAAAAATACTGCATAACATAAATAAAAAGTGGATAGAGAACAAGGTCAACTCAAATATTTAAGGAGAAAAACCTGAAAAATTAGAGGTTAGAACTCAAATACACAAAATTAAGCTAGCTATGCTAAAAAAATTATTATTTTTCAATAATTCTACATAATTAAAGAAGGAAAAAATAGAAAATAGTTTATTTTCTACTGAAAAGCCTACAAACAAAACTCAAAAATCAATGTTAGAAACCCATGGCTCTAATACCATATTATATTTATTGTTTATAGCATGAAACAACATTAAAATATATGACCAAAATTAATAATATAGACATCAAGCTTGATCCTTCCTTAGATGATTGGTATGTAGACAACTCTCTTCACAACAATGTGTTGAGGATGTCCAACATATCCTATTAATGAACACATATTTTCAATTCATGCCCTATTTATATGGAGGATTAGGGTTTTCATAATAAATCAATCATTACAAGAATAATATAGGCTTCTAAAATTCATGTGCATAGGAATATAACCCAAAAATCCAAACACATGTACACCTAGAAGCTCAAGATAGTCTTGCACAAAGGACACTACTACCACTTTACCAATACTAGAACTAATGGCTAATTATGGCACTAATTTTTAGGAGGGGTTATGACATAAATATATAGTTTATTATAGTCAGACCAACTTCCATCTTAGTTTCCAACACTTAGATCATCCGTATTAGGTGTTTTCCAGCTAAGTCTTTATTTACACTTTATAAAAAAGTCAAAGCTAATCAATTCGATAAAAAAATAGTGGCTGTATTTATTAATTATTATTTACCTAATTTTATCTACTTATCTCTTTAATCAAACATATGATTTACAAACCCTATGCCCTAAAATGTTAAAACATTTAGTGAACCTAACTTACTTTGAACATTGTACAAACCCTAACCCTAGATAACCCTAAGGTTTATATTTTTAAAATTTATATTTTAGATTCATATATTTTTAAATTTTATTTGATATAATCATGATAATAATGATAGAATAAGTTTAACACTTTTTATTACAAATTTTAATACTTTCATTTACATGCTTGTTTCCTATACTTCAGAATGAACTCAAAAAAGACATAAACACATGTATAGATGATGTCTTATATCAATTGAAATTTATGTCAAATTTCATTCTATCTCTAGCATGTTATTTTTCTCTTATGTGAAACTATGTTAAGAAATAAATCCTTACCTACATAAATGATTTATTACATAAGCTAACAACCATATTTCAAGTTTCAATGTAATATCTTATGCACATGAAAGAATATCCTTCTCCTCATACCCATGAGTATGATATCTACTTTCCATGTAACTAGGTCCATGTTATCACTCCTCCATTATATGATGCATCTTATGCCATTTACATTAATCCCATACTCAACTTATTCACAATTCTTCCCTACAGGGTGCATGCCTACATGTTCAATTAGAAGCAACTAGGATTTACACTTATGAGACTCTAAGGGATCAAATTACTAGTATGAATAGGTTCATTTCAAAATAATGAACTCATAATCAACTATTACATGAAAGTATTGAAACATTAGAAACTCAGATTATAAGATAAAAGTCCTTAGGGAAAACTAGTGTCAATCATGTATATGCATCTTCACATAGACAATTTATGGCAAGTAATGTTATGTATCAAAATAATAAATCACAACAAAGTGCGTCTATAACTAGTCGTTCAAAAAGTAATCAAGATCAAGATGATACACAAGTGGGAAATTGGGACACTCTCCCTCCACTTAAAAATGAAAACTTAATTATCAATAAGGATGAGATCCTACAGATCTTTAGAGATAGACTTCAAGAATAACCCCTTGATCATGCACAAATTTTACAAGCCTTAATGGAAATTAATAATAATTCAAACAATGATGAGTATTTAACTCCCCCAAATAATAACATTATTAAACCTATAGTGGGGCCAACTCCCAATAATTATAATTCAACAAACTTCAATGATAACTACACCTCTTATGGCTAGTTCTTCCACTCCAGTGTATAATCCCTTATGCACAAGGTTTATACTCTACAAGCTAAGGTGTTACATCTTGAGAAGGGAGCCACTAGGACTTCACATGCCTTAGGTTCTAATGTTTTCTTACATACACTTTTGACACATCACATAGCATAAACTACCTTACCATCCAAATTTATGGCACCTAAGCTTAAATTGTATGATGGAAAGGATGACCTAGAGGACCATATCTGAGATTTTCATGTAACAAGTTTGGACTATGTGTCCAATGATTGGGTTATCACAAAGTTATTTCCATGTAGTTTAAATGATTATGCCTTATAGTGGTTTTATGACTTACCAAATCAATCCATCATAGCATTTAATCCTTTGGTAGACATTTTTTATATCAAAATTCTCCACAAACATCGATGAGAAAACTCAAGTGCTCAAGTTGCATAGTTGAAACAAAAGTAAAATGAACCTATTACATAATATGTCTTACAATTCAATAATATATTAACTAAATTGACTAACCAAATCAAAGATAAAGAAGTTTAGGACATCTTTAAATAGAGTCTTTTACCAAAATTACATGAAGATATCTTATTTAAGAAGTTTCCAACATTCAAAGATTTGTGACACATAGTAAAATAAAGAGCGGTCAAGCTTCTATCAATGGGAAAACTAAAATATACCAATGGATCAAAATTTATGACTAAGAGTTCATATAATCCTCCACACAAGGTAAGGTCCATCAAGAACAAGAGTGATCAAAATGCCACAATTAATATAACTTCAGATCCATCTCCACATTTGGTTTTATCAGCTTCTTAATGCCAAATCATTACCAAATTTTTAGTTCACCAACACAAGTTTTATAACATCTCTTGGAATGCAATGTTATATCTCTCCCTCCATCAAAGAGGTTGATATAACACAACCTATTCTAAAATGCTACTATTCCAACACATTCTATGAGTATCATAGGGTATTATGCCATACAAAAAACATATGCATAAGCCTAAAAAATAAGATACAATATTTGATTGAGGATAACATTATTGATGTGGGAACACCCACAAAGGTACTAAAAGTATAACAAATGAAAGATAATGCATTAAATGTATTATCAAATCTATTTTCAAAGAACAAAATGAATGAGGTAGTAAGCAATGTTGGTATTCACTACACATATCAGGGACATCCACCACTAGCTTTATATCATACTATTATAGAAGAGGCACACCCATTACACAATATCATTGGTATGTACCACACTATAATTCTAGCTAGACCACTCATCACCTTCTTAGAATAGGATATTGTTGATGATGTTACCTATTTACATGCACTCTTGTATGAGTCTACATATATCATCATCATATATAGACTGTTATGATTGAAAATGGGTCAAGCATTATCATATGCACTATGACACTTATAAAATACTTGGGGTATTCAAAGCAAGATATATTCTCTATAGACATAGTTATCAGTGGTTTTAGTGGTCATGTTCAAAGCTCCATCAAGGAAGTTGTGCTTCCATTATAGGTTTTACTAGTAAATATGGCCACTCAATTCTTAGTAGTACCTAATTTATGTTGGAAGCACAATGACTAAGAGGGGGGTGAATCAATCTTTAAAACATTCATTCAATTTCACTTATCATTCATGATCCATTCATACATACATATAAATAAATCAAAATACAAACAACCATACATATAAATAAGAATACATTATAATGTTGGAAACCCTCAAGGGGAAGAAAACCCATTGATCTCTAAAAATGGACTATAGTACTATAAGATTAAAAAATAATAATAATTAAGCACCAAATCCACATGGAACACTAACCCCAACTAGCTAAGTGTTAGGTTGTGGAGCTAAAAGCTTCAACTTGTTGTAGACATGGAGAGGTTTCTGAGTTCCAGAAGAACTGGCATCGGCAGTATGACCGATGTCGGTCATGATCAGTGCAGAAGGCAACTGGTGACGGCAAGAAGTTGGCCAATGTCGGTAGCACTAGGCAAGCAGGGACCGGCGTCGGTCGCCTGTGTGTTCCAAAACTGTTCGTTACACAAATAGTTAGTTTAGTGAACGGAGTGTTTGCATGTAAAGGCTATTTCGAGTCTTGAGCTACGTGTCTATTATTAGTAAAATATAAGTCTAAGTTATTGTTTAAGTCTAGGATCTATTTATAGACCCATTGGCATGTATTGTAATGTGTGCTAGTGAAGAGAACAAAGTGTGTGTTCCTCCTAGTTCCATTATTGAGCTAGAAAGGAAGGCAAGGAAGATCCTTCCATTGTGAGTATGGTCTATTGAATTGTAGGTTACAGGTTCATGGGAGATCAACTTGAAGTACTATAGAGTGCTTGGTGTACTAGCAGGGCTATTACTAACTGGTTGGAGAGGTGAACACTAATTCTATGTGTGATTTGGTTGTTGGGACTATTTTTTCGTAGGAGAGTGTTTTGAAGAAGAATTACTGTACACTTGAGGTGTGGGAAGCCTCTGTAAGGTGGAAGAGTGTGACGGCTCTTTATTGTATTCTTTTTTGTACAAGTATTAATATATAAGAGTGTATATTGTCTCTCATATTCTGTGTTATTGGTGAATTCTAGTTACTTGTGTTTCTGGTTATTTCCGCATGTTTAATTGCTTAAGTTTGGTAATCATATTGTGCTCTTTCTGAGGAGCAAGATCCTAACTATTGGTACTAGAGCATGTTTGTTGTTCTAGGGGTACCTGACAAGTGGTATCAGAGCCTTGGTTGTAGGTTCAGAGCTTGATACCAACAAGTGGTATCAGAGCTTTTGGTTGGGATACTAACAGGTTGGATTAGATCTGGTTAGTGTGTTTTGATTATAGGTTACTCACAGGGATTTCTGTTTGAGTGGGAGTAGAGCAATGGTAGAAGATAGTAAACTACGAATGGAAAAGTTTAATAGCAGGAGGTCCAAGTTCAGGAATGGCAGAATAACCTGCTGGAGATGTGAAAAGAAAGAGCAGAGAAAAGAAGATTATTGGTTGGTAGCAAATCAACATGAAGGACATGAAGAAGAAGCAAATGTTTCAGAGTTCGTTGCATGAGATGCTCTGGTATGTTCTTTGAATAAAGTAGAATATAGGGTTTTAGATTCTGGTGCCTCTTTTCATGCATCCCCAAATAGGGTATTTTTTCATGAGTATGTCCAGGGAGACTTTGGAGAAATTTGTTTAGGGGATGGAAAGCCTTGTCAGATGGTTGGCAAAGGGAAAGTAAAGCTAAAACTGTAGACAGGTAACACATGGGTGTCAAAGGAGGTCATGTAGGTCCCAGTCTTGGAGATGCGGCTAATTGCTTCAGGAAAGTTGGGTGATGAGAGATGCACAAGAACTCTCACAATGGATGCACTTGAATTAGTGGGTGGTAAGAAAGCAGGTACTCTTTATCTACTTACTTATATTACTGATTCTTCTTCTGTTGCAAAGACATGGCTTTGTAGGCTTGGTCACATGAGTAAGAAGGAGATGCATGTTCTTGAGTCAAAGGGTATAGATCAAGATTTCTGTATGCAGAAGAAGAAGGTAACATTTCTTGAGGAATTCGATGTTCAAGACAAGAGTAGGAAAGCCTTGGTTTTCAAGGAGAAGATGACGGATAGGTATCAGTCACAAGGGCTGAGGAATTTTGAGCAAATGAAGGGTGATTTGGACAAGGGTTTGATCCAAAAGGAGCTCATAAGAAGAAGTCAGTTCTCATAAGCAAAACACAGAGACCAATGTCGGCATGAAAACTAGCATCGGCTTCTGGACAGGGACTGACATCAACTATGTGCAGACCAATGTCGGTGACTCAGAGTAGATAAACACCGACATCGGTCAGGGGAGAACCGATGTCAGCGATGAGGTAGTCGCAGGGAACCGACATCGGTCGGGTGCAGACTGGAATGTGATCGGCATCGGTCACTGAGATGGATTTTGGGTGGACAACCAGCTGTCAAGGAGTCTCAAGCGCCCATATGAAGGACTTAAAGGGTAGGTAAGCCTCAAATTCATCATTTCCCTTCTTTACACTACTTTTTGCTCACTGATGGTAAAAAACCAAGAAGTTATTGAAGAAGCAAAACAGGTAGATCCAGGAAACAGTGGGAGCTTGGCATGGATGAGGATGTGATTCCTTGGAGAAGAACCAAATAGGGATTTGTTGGTAGAGTTGTTAGCTAGAAGTAAGCACTGAGAGATGAATGGATGTTCAGGATAAAGAAGAGTGGAAATGGATACGTGAGACGGAAGATTAGGGTATATGGTCTTGAGTAAGCTACAGGGCAATGGAGGTTTGATCATTGTGTTTCTCTTTACCAGGTTGGATAATATTAGCTACATTATCCTATTACTATATGATGTGCTTGTTGCAGGGTTACATATACAGGTATTGCTGAACTAAAGGTAAAGCTAGTTCAGGGGTGTGTCATGGAGAATCTGGGAGTAGCAAGATTATTTGGCATGAGTGTGTTCTAGGGACATGGAAGGTCACATGTTGACTTTGTTTCAAGATGATTGTGTGAGACCGGTTAGCACGTTGATGGTTGGATAGTTCATAGAACAGGTGTCTTGATTCACATAATGAGGTTGAGTGCATGGTATGTACTAAACCTAAGTTTTCCCATGCAGTGGGAGTTGTCAAAAAGTTGGAGCCAATCTGGGAAAGAAGCATTGGAGGGTAGTTCAGTGGATTCTTAGAGGGACCAACAGCAGGTGCACATGCTATGCAGGTTCAAGTTATTTTCTACATGGTTTGTAGATGTGGATGTGGCAGGTAATTTGGATGACAGGTTTTGCACTACAGGTTTTGTGGTGGGTAGTCTTCAGGGGTGATCTTGAAGAGGGATATAGAGCCAAGGGAACTAACTAGACAGTGTACAGGTATAAGTACAGTTGCAGCTATTTATCTCCAAGTGGGAGATTGTTAGGTTGTGGAGCTAAAAGCTTCAACTTGTTTTAGACATGGAGAGGTTGCTGAGTTCCAGAAGAACTGGCATCAGCAGTATGATCGACGTAGATCATGATCAGTGCAGAAGGCAACTAGTGACGGCAGGAAGTCGGCAGTACCAGGCAAGCAGGGACCGGCATCGGTCGCTTGTGTGTTCCAGAACTGTTCATTGCATGAATAGTTAGTTTAGTGAATGGAGTGTTTGCATGTAAAGGCTATTTCAATTCTTGAGCTTCGTGTCCATTATTAGTAAAATAGAATTCTAAGTTATTGTTTAAGTTTGGGATCTATTTATAGACCCATTGGCATGTATTGTAATGTGTGCTAGTGAAGAGAACAAAGTGTGTGTTCCTCCTAGTTCCATTATTGAGCTAGAAAGGAAGGCAAGGAAGATCCTTCCATTGTGAGTATGGTCTATTGAATTGTAGGTTGCAGGTTCATGGGAGATCAACTTGAAGTACTATAGAGTGCTTGGTGTACTAGCAGGGTTATTACTAACTGGTTGGAGAGGTGAACACCAATTCTGTGTGTGAGTTGGTTGTTGGGACCTTTTTTTGGTAGGAGAGTGTTTTGAAGAAGAATTACTGTACACTTGAGGTGTGGGAAGCCTCTGTAAGGTGGAAGAGTGTGGCGGCTCTTTATTGTATTCTTTTCTGTACAAGTATTAATATATAAGAGTGTATATTGTCTCTCATATTTTGTGCTATTGGTGAATTCCAGTTACTTGTGTTTCAGGTTATTTCCGCATGTTTAATTGCTTAAGTTTGGTAATCATATTGTGCTCTTTCTGAGGAGCAAGATCCTAACTATTGGTACCAGAGCATGTTTGTTGTTCTAGGGGTACCTGACACTAAGCACCTACTTGATTAGGCTTGAGTAAGTACCCACTTGTAAGGAGGCATTAAAAGCCTAGATGACTCAATAACCACTCATCTACCTAATTGTTTTGATCACATTTAGAATAATATATTGCACAACCAACTAATGATGACTACCTCTTTAACTCTTCACACTCTTATCCCTTTCAAACTGTCTTCTAGGCCTCTTCACTCAGCTAGGTCTCTTTAAGATTGATTAGGTCATATGACCCTAATCTTCATACTCAAACCTCATATTAGATATTCATGACAAATCCTCTACATTCTTCTGATGGTCTCTAAGACATTATTCCACTCAATAATATTATATCTCATTCGCTCCTCTATCCAATCACTAACTCATAATTAGGTCCAAAAGGCCTTATTTTTATACAAGCCTCTTGCTCATACAACTCTTGGTCAGTCACACACACTTGACCACTTAGATTTGACATATAATAGTGATTAATAAAAATTAAAATTAATAATAAATCATTACATTAGGTCAGCCATTACTCAAATAGACCAAATCCTATTTTAGGTCTCACGGAGACCTAATTCCATTAGGCCTACTTTAGAACACATTACACTTTGATTTTATTAAAACACTTTAAAAATTCACACATGTCAGGAAAATATGATATAAAAATTAATTAGGTCTTAACAAACATCCTTTGATCACCATGACACTTTTTAGGTTCAAACAATACTTGAAACACTTTATTAGCACTATTCACATTAGGCCTTTAAACACACATGAAAGTCTATCTTAAACAAATGAAGATGACACATAATTTATACACATAAAAACGAAAATAAATAACTTATAAATCACCTTAATGACCTAAAAAATATCACCATATGCATTATACACTTCAAATTAGGGCATAAATCCTAAAAAACATCTTTGTAACTCACTCACTTAAAACTGCTAATTTTCCTTAAAGACTAGTCATGATGACTCAAAATTCCAACATATATATAGACATTTTAAATGAATTAAAATTATTATATAACATATCTAAATTATTTTAAAATATAAACATTAGATGATCTAGTGGCAACTATTGGTCTTATAGACCAATTTATTGACCTCACTACACACAAACCTCACTAAGTTAGACAAGCCATTTTGGATTCATCATTTTCACCACTATACCTAAATTCCAAGATTTATACCAAGCATTAATAATAAATACCAATATAAAAAAACATCTCCATGCACTTGGTTTCATCATTATATCATGAAAACACATTCTAATTCATCTTCTCACTACTGACTCAATTTTTCACTATTTGCACCATTAGGACTATTAGTGACTAGCTAACTTGGGTGATAGATTTAGAATACTTGAGGGATATAAAATGTCCAAAAAATTTCATGGAAATGAAAAGTGAGTTTCTACCTTCTCCCTCCATCCATTTACTTACTATGTCTAATGCAACTTTTGACTTCTACAACAACTTATTTAGAAACAACCCTATAACTCAACATTTTATCTTTCCTCTCTCTAACAAATACCACCTAGAGGTACCTGGGAGAGTCTAGTATAAGCTCCAATATATAAAACTTCCTATGATTCAACACTTCAATAAATAACCTTGAATTTCTAATACTATTTGTTAGGAATAAATCAAAAATTAATGCAGAATAATTTCATAGAATGACAATAACAAGAGTTATGAAAAGAGATATATAAAGAACATAAATTAAAATGCACAATACGAAGACAAGATTTAATGTGCTTCACCCAGTGTGGGATATATATACCAATAAATATTTGATTATGTCTTATTATAAACCAATAAGAGTATAATCCACTCTTAAATCAATCTTCTCATAATTACAATGCAAAAATATTGTTTGGAGATGCGCTTAATAAACTCTCCTAAATTTTCACTTGAATTCATAGAATCTATTCACCTTCTCAAACTCAGTTCTTTTGATGTATTACTATGTACATCTATAATGCATCAATAGGTAACTGATAGAGTGGTTTAAAAAAATAATGGGTACCAAAACCATGAGCCAAGGCAACCCATAAAGGGTCCCCATTAATTATGGGTGATGACACCACACATATACAAGTATAGATAAACCACATATCTATACTCATGGAAAAAGGGGGTCCATAAATTTTTTTGGGGGATGCCACCCCCAAACCCCTAATTGGGGCCTGACCTAGCCCCCCAAACCCTAGTGAGAATATATTAAGAGTGTATAATACATTTTAATGTAAACTATTTTAAATGCATTGCAATGTGGAAATAGGCTTCACAATATAACACTATAAAATACAAAATACTACAATATTTAAAAAATATAAAAACATTCAAATAATTACTCACAAAATAAAACATTTATAGATTATATGCATTGCTATGTTTACATTTCTTATATTTTCTTGATACTACATATACTAGCTATCTTAGTATAGTTAGTTTTATCTTACTACATTTTTCACTTGTTCTTGTTGAGTTCTTGTAAATTTATACAAGACTCAGGTCCACTACACTGATCTAGACTTACTATTATCTACCCACTAGAGGCATATACACTGATACATGGGTATTGACTTGACACATTCACCTACTTGGTGGCATCCTACATAACTTTGATTACAAAGTTTTATCCTTCTATACTATACATTCTAGTTTTAAAATTGTTATATCTTGATATTGATCATTGCTAATCTTATTTAGATTTTTTTATTAGTACTACTTTAGACTCAACATATGTACATCCTAGCTCTTACATATATTTTTATTATATATTAATACATTATTTCATTTATAACTTACCTAGTTTAGAATTTATTATATTTATATGCTTCTTTTATTTGAGGTAATTTGAACATGCCATTACTCTTTGTCTCGATGCCAATTCTTTTCACAGTATGTATGCTTTGAAAATTTACCCATGTTTTTGTGTGTGATATCTTGATTTAGTATGAGGACATTTAAATATGTCCTTATATGTGGCTCTAATTCAACTTTCTTGTTGTTTTCATATGTGGAAATTTGAACATGTCCTTGTATGTCTTATTTTATTAGATTTAGTGACATGTGCCCATGTCCCTTGTATTGTGGCCCCTTAGAATACTTTGCATGTTTCATGTGTTTGGTATGTATGATTTTTTGTATGATTCATGGCCATGAAACTTTTATTTGATTGTTACACACACCAATTTTTGATGACATGAGGGACCTCATGCATCTACCCTTCCTTCTTGGGTGTTGTGATGGACATCATGTCCCACCCCCTAGGTAACTACTCATTTTTACTTAGATTTGATATTATATACATTTATACATATATATTGATACCCTTGTGAATGATATACATGACATACATCTCATATTATAGATTTATGCTTAAATTATATTACATTCTAATGTTATGTATGCACATTAAATTATATTATCACATAGTTATCATATATGCTCTAGCTAACACATATTTTGTAGAGATTTTTATTTTTAGGATAGTTTTTTCATAATTTTAACAACTCCCTTCAAAATAAGGTGAATTCATAGGGATTTATCATAGATATTAGGCTCTTATATTTCATTCATCATACATTTTTCAGCACATAGGCTCAATTATATAAAATCAGACATAGGTAAACAAAGTAGGAAAATAGTGACTCAAAAAAATAGTATAATTACACATAATTTACACTAGAAGGAAATTAGTGGCCAAATTGGGACACTAAAACCACATGGAACTATCCAAAATGTGGTTCTAGTAGTCTTAGTTTTAGAATAACCTAGATTGGCTAGAATAGTATAGTAGATTTGCACATATTCAATTACAAATTTACTAGTCATATTCAATTTTAACTTAGATTCATACTAGTTTAACTTAGATTTATATTATTTTTCTTAGATTTGGGGCATAATGTGTAGCATGACCATTCCTATATTTATTTTAGATACTTAGATACAATTTATTATAACTTAGTCTAGAATCTATATACTCATATATCAGATTTGGGGCATGTGCATGGCACATAATTTACATATGATCACTTACAAATTGGTTGATTAGATGGAATGAAAAATTATATAATTATATATGATGTATACAAATGACATCACATTCCAATTTGTCACTAGTTTCATGCCTTACTCCATCTGTAGCAATTGGCATTCTCGAGTGGCCTAAAGCTGCCTAATGTACATGAGTGGCCTTGAAGCTAACATACATAGTTAGATATATTCAGTTAAAATTTAAAATACTTTAAATAGATTAGTTTTAGATACATCTAATACACATGGGTGGTAAATGATGGAGTCATATCCTACTGGAGTTCTTGAGTGACCCACATGAGAGGGTTGGACACACTATTAGTCCAATCTAAGCTATTAATAGGTCATGATCCACCAATGTAGGGGTGACCAATGATGGATTCAAAACTAGATTATATTCTTGAGCCACCCATACATGGGGATTGAGAAAGCCATAATCTCAATCCAAGATATTCATGGATTGATCACTATATACATGCACACACATAGGTTATGACCATGTTCATGTATTGGTTCATGTACCTAGTGAAGTGTATTTGTATCTTTCCTCTTTACTTAGTTTTAATTATTTACTCTTTTAAGTAATAATTAGCCCTCATATTAATTTTTGCATTGTAATGTGAATAATTATGAAAGTAATAATTCACTATTACATATATTAGTTTGTTAGTTATATTTGGGTATTCATAATATTATTACAGCAATATTACAAATATAGTTTTTTTGTTATATTGTATATTCATAGGGATACGATGAGATATTGATGGAAAGATAATCTTCATGATTATAGGAATGATATTCCTATAAATTTTTAATGTCCTAAATGAATAATATAAAAAAATAATTATGGTGTGAGAATTAATTTTTTGTGTGTATTCGACTCTTTTATTCTGTGTCAATTTTACTTAGATTTGAACTAACCTCATTATCTAGTATTATAGTAGGAAGATATTGTGATGAATTATTGTTTTTTTACCTATGGGGAAAATCCATTTAAATTCATGGATGTTTGTGTATGGAGGTTTTATTTTATGTGAGGTCTTATACTTAGTTTTTGGTAAAGTAGAGTGGTAAATTTGGAAATGTTACATTGTGAAAATCAATTGTGAGAATTCTAAAAAAAAGATCATTTTTGTGCATTTCAAGAAATTGATATTCAAAAATTATAGATCTACATTTGTCTTCATTCATGCATTCAATCTTCAACATCTTTCATGTTGATAAAGAATCGATAAATGTGTTTTAGACATTGATGAAAGAATCACCCTATATTTTTTGGAAGCATCAAGTCACTAATTCACCTTACTCGACCTACATCATATTTTTTTTGCATTCCACCATCTTTACCTTTCATTTTCTTTGGTGCCAATCTCTACATCGATAAAATGATGAACAAGTTTTTCATATTCTATAATATTATGTAGCATCTCTCTTATGGGATAAAAACAAGATTATGTTGGACACATAATAGCCATAGAGGATTACAATATAGTATGTCTTTTACATTCATTTCAAATCTATACTTTTCCTTAAATTGACTATGTGATGACGTGGCTATCTATCTTGTGCATACAATTGAGATTTTGTGTAGTCTATGTATTTATCAAGCTCAGTCTAAAATTTTCAGCAAAAAACAATCTTCCACTCCTTATACCTCACTCAAATTAATTGGAATCTACAATTGGAAGAAGGAATAAACATTATTATTTTAGTGCTAAATCACATCAGACCTGAGCAAATCCTATAGATCTATTGTGACACATCTCTTAATATTATCTTGCCTTGATCATCTATGACTTCAAACAGTGCATAGTCTAGTTTGTATTTATCATTCTTGATGATTTTAACAAGCATCCATACATGCATATCTGTGATCCACCATTCTTCTGATGAATAACTTGTTTCCAACTCTCAACTCTGAGTCTAACGATTTCTATAGCAAGCTATGTTGTGATGCCCACCATTAAAAAATCAACACATAGTTTCAAATGGTTTTCATTAGTGGTATTATCCATAGTATTAGGTATTTTATATTAAATTTAAATATCTATTTTAAATCTATTTTTTATTAAGTTTTAATAGGTTTAATATTAATCTCAAGTTATATAGTTAAGTCAAGTCATTTTAGTTTAGTATTAAATTTTTATTTAGTTAAGTCATTCTTTTAAATAATTGGTTAAGTCATTATTTTAGGTGAGTGTAAATTATTTTAAGTGTCATTAAGTCCATTGATTTGTATGGTGTTTTGTGTTTTAAGAGTTGAGTCTATTTTTAGTTTTTTGGATATTAGTATTTTTATGTTGATTTTAATATTAGTTTTATTAAGATAAGTTTAATATGTCAAAAGAGTTAAGTCAAAAAATTCAGAGTGTCTATATGTCTAAAAATTGAAATTCATTTAGGTTTAGGTTTCATGTAAAATCATTGTCCAAAAATGTAAAATATAAAAATATTTGCCTCATGGATGCATTTTTGCTTATAAGTGACATCCAGATTGTTTGGGGGGGGGGCGTGGGGCAGGGGGATTTTGGAAAATCTTCATACGACATGAGTTTCATCAAAACTTTTGATTAGTGAGAAACTTTGCCTATTGGATGACATTAGAGGATGGAGGCTTTCTATGCCTCTCATTAGTCACTAATGAAGGGGCACTTTTGCTATAGTGGTGCATATATATTTTCTATTTTTTGCACTTATTTGTATGTGTGATGAATAAGAGATGTATTTCCTATTTTACCACATAGTGTACTACATAAAAAAGGTGTTTAGGAGATGTAGGAGTGAAATTTGAATATATAGTTCTTACTGGTAAGTTCCCAGATTTGGTTGATGTAGTTCCCTTTACATGGCTAGTGGTTGATGTATGTTCCCACCATGGAGGAAGTTTCCATTATTGGTTGATGGAATATGTAATTTTTCAAAATTACCACACTAATTTTATTGATGTGTTCTCTACAGTGAATGGTTGATAATAATTTAATGTGTTCCTTCTTTACTTTCATTAAGTCTTGTAAAACACAAATTACCATTTAAGGCCTAAGGGGGGGTTGTTAGGTAATAATTATCCCTCACATTAATTTGTATATTGTAATGTGAATAATTAAAAAAGTAATAATTTACTATTACATATATTAGTTTTTTAATTATATTCGGGTATTCATAATATTGTTATAACAATATTATGAATATAGTTTATTTGTTATATTGTGTATTCATGGCATATAGTGAGATATTAATGGAGAGATAATCCCTATTATTATAGGAATTATATTCATATAAAGTTATAATATCCCAAATGAATAATATATAAAAAAGAAGTATGGTGTGATAATTAATTTTTTCTATGTATTCAACTCTTTTATTTTGTGTCAATTTTACTTAGATCTGAACCAACCTCATTATACTCAACATAATCTTTCACTTTTGATATCTCTTAAGGACTAATTTATGCATGTGTCATTTATAAGACATGAATTAGATCATGCTTCACATACATAGACTTAGCTTCACATACTCAAATTTAGCTTCACAGGCTTCACTTCCTAGGTAAGTCTAGGTATTCTTCTTTTTACTTTATTATAGTCATTTCACTTTGAAGAATTTCTAGAATAAAGGGGGGGAATGTAATCACCCAAAATGATATTTTAGTGTTAAAAGTTATATATACCTATCCTATCCTTAAAAATATCATAGATCTTATTATCACACTTATTTAGCCTTTGTGTAGGCCATAAACATCCCTAATAATCTCTAAAATAGTCTCATACCCTCATTTCCCAATCCTAGCCCTTTATGCCTAGTGTTCTGCCAACTGAACACTAGAACCAAATAAGGACACTAACACCAAATGGCACTAGTGTCCCTAAAATGGTGTTAATGTCATTTTCCTTAACTTTCTCAAATGAATATCTTTTCAAAAACTAAAGCCTTATAAGGTCATCCTAGACATCATTTATCACCCACATAAGCAACATAACAACATAAATACATGAAATTTAGTCTTTTATCCACTATATGAAAATTATATAGAAAAAAATACACATTCAAACATGAAACAAGTTTAGCACAATTAAGGTTATCAATCCCTATTCTTGCCTACTACTACATACTATCATCTACACCAACCCTAAGCTCATATTTTATAGATTTCTAGTCTTAAGCACATTTAAGGCACTCAGGGCCACTGTCATAATAACATCACTTAAACTTGCACCATCACTTAGGTGGGGATAAATACATAAATATTTATCCCTCCTTAGAGTATTGGTATGTAGGTAATTGTCTTCACAATGGAGGGTTGAGAATGTACAACCTATCCTACTAACGAACACACATTTTCAACTCATGCCCTAGTTATATAGAAGATTAGGGTTTACACAATAAATCAATAATTATAGGCATAATAAATTATTTTAAAATAATTCATGTAGTAATAAAACCTAAAAATCCAAACACAAGTGCACCTAGAAGCTCAGGACAGTCCTACACAGAAGACACTATTGCCAATATAAGGACACTACTACCACTTTACCAATAATGGCACTACTATCCAATTATGGTGCTACTATCCAGGAGGGGTTCTAATATAGGGATAAAATTTATAATAGCTATATTAGCTTCCATCTCAATTTTTAGCACTCAGATCATCCATATCAGGTGTTTTTTAGCTAAGTCTTTATTTTCACTAGTTATTACTATTTTTAGAAAAGTTAAAGCTAGTTAATTATATAAAAAATTAGTGGATATATTTATTACTTATTATTTACTTAATTTAGTCTACTCATACCTTTAATAAAACATATGATTTACATACCTTAAGTCCTAAAATTTAAAATAATAACCAAATAAAATAATTTTAAAACTAATAAACAAGTGCCAAAATTGGCATCATACTCAACATTCCCCCCTTTCGTGCAAAGAGAAGATATTCCTTTCATCTCATTAAGTCTTCCATGAATCTATTTGAACAATAAATTAGTGAGAATATTGATAAATTGATTTTCACTTCTCACATACTCAATGAAAAAGTGTTTGTCATTGACCAAGTCTCTAAAAAATGATGTTTAAATTCGATACGCTTGGTTCTAGTAAGGAAAATTAAATTGTTTAACAATTGTATTTCCCCATTATTATCACAAAAAATATGTGTTGGCTCAATTTGAGCCTCTTTGAAATTAAATAAGAATCTTTTCACCCATAATCCTTTTATATAAGTTGATGTAAGGGTTATATATTCAGCTTTAATATAGGATAATGAAACTATAGCTTGTTTCTTTGAAGACCAAGAAACCAACCCACTTCCCAATATGAAGCAATAAACTAAATTTAACTTCCTATCATGAAAATGTCCTCCCCAAACTAAATTAGTATATCTAACAAGACATAAAAACTTTGTTGGTATAAAATTAATATTATGATTATAATTACCTCTTACTTATCTAAAAAATATCTTTATTACTTGTAAATGTTTGAGTGATGATTTTATAAATTTATAAACTATCAAAACCCCATAACTAATATTGGGTCTTATCAAAGTGAGATACATTAAACCTCCCACCATGATTCTAAAATTATTTTCATTAACTGAAGGACTTCCATACTCTTTCTTGAGATTTTCTCCACTTATAATTAGAGTGTCTGTGGGGTTAAAATATTTAAGATTGTACTTACTTAACATGTCTTAGGCATACTTGGCTTGAAAATGAATACTTCCTCTTTTTTTTGATATAATTCCATGCTAATAAATGTAATAATCCAAAAATAAACAAACATTTTTTTAATCCTTTAATAACATGATTGATGATTTCCCATAAAAACTCACATACATGCAACATTAATACCAAAAACTTATAAAGAGTTGTGAATGAGATAAATCTTACCCTCTCATGATAGTTGAGGAAAGGTACTAACCCAAAAAGGTTTAATTATCAACCTATCCTAAAAAATAAACTCATTATTATTTATCACTTATTCCTCACAATATTTTTTATTTATTCAACATATGTGGAAGAATAATGAATACCTTTAAACACCTCATGGCCTAATCACTAGGTTAAATTAGACTTGATATTCCCATATAGCCTTTGATTGGGTCAAACATTTATTTTCAATAAAAGCTAAGAACCTAATTTGAAGTTCTTTAATAATTCATTAATCCATGAAAAATGAAATATTTCCAATGATAAGGGAATTAAATGTTAAATCAATATTAAAAATAGTTGGGCGTGCTTAATTTGTTCATTTTCCAAACCGACTAAATAATATAACATCTCGTCATAATTTTTCAAATAATATTGAATACTGAGTTCATATCTATCATTTATGAAACTCATTAACATAAGGTCCCCCTATATGGATTATGTTTCCATTAAACTCAATGTTTAAAAATAGCAATATCAACCTGCTCTTGTTGTCAATTAATAATTCATGCCCTTAGGCTGTCATATCCAACATTTTATTTAACAAAGCATAATATTTGGATCATCTATATTTTCTTTTTATCTCATGACCAAGTCTTTAATTCGATAATGAATATTAAATATGTAATTAATGAGTACCAAAACCATTTACTCCATTTGATCTATTAATATATTAAATGATAAAATATAATTTACTGATCTTGAAAGGATCCTTATAAATTACTCAACCCTAGACTAGGTTTACCCTACCTACAAGTAGGTTATTATCTAATTTGATCTAGAATAGTATTAAGAATTATTTCATGAGATCAAGCTCAAGGTTTGAAGTTCATTTATTTAAATTTCATGACAATCAATTATCCTGGTTAGGTTTGAAATATGATAAACTCTTATTGTAACCAAGAATAGTATTAAGAAATACAATTTCTCTATTCACTACATTACAAACATTTTACAAATTCTTAAATAAATAATTGATAATAAATTAAATAATAATAATATCACCATAACATATTCAAAAATAAGTAAATTACAATAATATCATTTCAATGTTTATATCAACAGGTATGATCTATCCTTACCAATTCCAATTATTTATGTTATTGACCTGGAAGTCCATATACATTTGTCTCGTTGAATGAAACATCCAATGCATTAGTCACATAGCCACCTAAAATAATTCTTGGAATATATGATAACACATTTGAGAACTCATAAACTACTAATATAACTAGTTATAAGGATCACTAAATTAATTTCTCAAAACTTAAACTCTTGAAATCATTAAGCAATAATCCAAATTATGGCTACTTGGACAAAACATCCCTTGATTCCTTATTGATGTTAAAAAAATCACTTTTTCAAATCACATTAATTTAAGTGTGTTATTTTTCAAGAAATAAATATTAATAAGTAACATGATATACAAAATTAGAAAAGGCAAAGATACATGTTTCACTAAAAACTTGTTTGATAGAACTCAATGATGTATATAATCATTTCAATGCATGTTAGAAAGTAAATGAGAGAAGATGATAGTTTCAACCATTAAAATAATCATTCAAATGGAATTAAGAGTATCTTTCTTACATTATTTTCCAACTCCTACAATAGTGAGACTATTATGGTCAACACATAACACCATTCACAATATTATTCAATGCATGTCCAAATAACATGTAATTCATACTTTCGTTCATATCATATTTTTGATGAAAATATCATTTCATAAATTTAATGATTAAAACCAAATTTGAGACCTAGATTATTCATGTAGTTCCAACATAAAGGCAAGATGAGATAGTAGACTCCAATCTTGCCAGTAGTTATGGACATGTCTAGGCAATTTTAAATCCTTACACATTCATAACTAGAAGGAAATGACTTTCAGTGACTTAAATAATAATAATAATAATAATAATAATAATAATAATAATAATAATAATAATAATAATAATAATTTCTCCTTATTGCATAAACTCATGTTTTGAAGCCTATGGTAATTCCAAGTACTCTTTGGTAGAATTTATCTACACCAACCATGATTCATGAAATCAAGATAAATTATTATTATTCCTCTAATTATTCTCTAAGATGCACAATCCAAAAATAAGATGCACAATCAAAAAATAGTCATGAAAACACACCCATATTTACTTTAAATAACACACTTATAAAATAATATAAAAAATTTCCATTAAATTCCATTTATACAATAAGTTCATAGTGTTGTTTACCATTTTACACACAATCATGATATTTGAATTAGATTACTATCCTTACTAGAAAGAAGAATAACCACTAGTAGGTATTCTTATAAACATGGTTTTGATGAAACCACATAATAAAATCATATCAATTATATTTCATAAAAGTATTATGTCGAGATTAAGACACAATCAACAAATACATTTAGAAACTAAGATAAATCATATTGATTGGAAGTATTTTCATTAAATAAATTTCAAATTAATAATTTAAACATAATGCAAGCCCCTTTTAATATTGTCATAAGTAGTTGTAAAAAAAAATAAGGTAGTCAATATGAGTTCCCACTACCAGCATAAGATTTTCATTTACATAACTAAGTTAGATGGATAAACACAAATGAATTATTTGAATTCAATAAGAATGGGTTAACTCAAAATCTATCAAGTATTTTATATTAAACCCTAGGCGTTCCTAAAGAGCATGAATGAATTTTTGTTATCATATTAAAACATAAAAAACCTAAACACAAGTAATGTTATATTTATTTAAACACATAGATATGTATATCATAAAGGTAATTTTTCCCTATCCTTTATTGGAATAATAAAATATTATTAAATAAAATTTACCACCTAGAGACAACATCTTTAACATGTATTAAGTTGATGTTTCTAGTTTCAATAATACATAGAAAAACCAATAATCATAATCCATTCTTATTAATCAAAAAATGATATTAAAAAAAATGATGAAAGAATGATTTTTGTCATAGGAAATATTCAATGCTATTTTTTATAAGGAATAACACATCATACAATTGAGACAAGCTGAGTGATAAAATAATTAAAAATTATTTGATTATTATATGATATTATTCTTCCACAATCATGGAAACCGCATAACTATACAAGGACTCAAGAATTAGCATCAACATATGGAAAATAGGAATACAAAATCTTATTAAATCATCAATAAACATATACGATTACACAAAATAATATCATTCTTTAATATCCATAAATGAGTTCATGTTTGTTAAGAGTCAAATAGGGCTACCAAAATCAGAGTGTTATTGATGGATGTGTGTGATTTCCACTATTTTAAAATTTTCATATCTTTTTGTATGTACTCAGTATTTATGAGCATAAAAAAAAGATCATAATACAATGAGTCCTTCATTTGGGCATATTGAAAGGCTAGAATATGAATTTAAAACACTTTTTAAAAATATATATATATATATATATCACTAAATTATATTTGGATATGGTTCCATGTGATAGAGATTAATCTATGATTCTGAAATGGTTATCTTATATATCTTTTATCAATGTTCCCTGCATAGTCAATACTCTGTTTGCTTAAATATTTTAATCATATAGTTTATATCAAATGATCTACCACTAATATCTCTACATTTTTGAGCATAAACATCTCTACTTTTCTTGTTAATGAATAGATTTATCTGAATGATCATCTATTGTTTACTTTTTCATTTATTGCATAAGTTATCCCTATATTAGCATATTCTAAAGGGTTTTCTAAAAACTATACTAACAATGATGTTGTGAGTGTGGAACCTTTTGTTGAAACATGTTGAGATGGCTACTAGGGCAAAGAGATATATAAATATGGCTAGATGAAAAAAAAAATAGGGAATAATATGAAAGAAATTATTCAAGAGCATATCTATGGAGAAATTTATGAAATATTCTAGTGTGAATTGCCTAGGTTATTAGATACATGGTTATATGGATTGGATTATTACTATTTTCACCAAGAAGGACAAAATTTATAGCTTGGTTGGAAGAAAAGTTGGATATCCTTCAAAATTTAGATATTGATTGGACTTGTGTAGTAAAATATTAGGCCAAAACTACCACCTATGGTTACATCAAATTATTTATTATACAAGGATATTTAAATTTTAAAGTTGTGCATGACCTATTTGTCATAGAAATATGTGGAAAGTTCCTTTAATGAATACCTACTTTGTTAAGATGTTGGTTATGGAAAATGACCTAATGCCTACCCCTTCCAACATTGATTAGTCACTTTAAGAATTATGGGGATTTTTGTGATTTAAGAGTGAATGATGTATATCTACTTAGAGGAAATTAAACTTGAACCCAAAATATGAAAAACATAGATAAGCAGAGAGAATAAAATTTCGGGATTGGGAAGAGAACTATGATAATAAAGACAATGGAGTAAATATAATAATATATATTTAACTTGAATAGGAGTAAGAATAAAGTAGAAGATGTTGAAGAGAGTGGAGCCCATAGAGAGGCTACACAAGATGTTAGAAGTGGAGAATGTGGAGAGTGTGTAGAGCAATGAAGAGAAGAGCCTAAGAAGGAAGAAGAAAGAGATTGGGATAGTGAGGATATGGATTAGAGTGAAGGGGAATAGGAAAATAGGATAGAATTAAATAAGTTAGAGGATAAGAGTAGATCATAGTTAAGAGGAAATATATTTTTTGAACCAAGGAATGAATATTATCTAGAGGAATTTATGAAAAATTATAGAAGTATTGCATGTTCAAGATCATAGAAAAAATAAGTTGAATACACAAATAATTCATTTCTTGAGTATGCATCTTATAAGCCCAATTTATCATTGAATAGTAGGAAAAAAGAGTATAGGAAGGGGTAGGTAGAAGTTGGTTTGAATCATTTATGATTAAATTTGGTAAACAATGTGAAAAGACTAAAAAATCAATAGATAAGAAGAGGCTAGAAGAGGTTGGATTCAATTTTGAGACTAGTTTTAAGACACCTATAAAAATTAGTGTAGAAAAGCCTATAGTAGAAATTATTAGTGTGTAAAAATATGTAGTCATAGTTATGAGTATAAATAAACCTATAGTCATATTTACTAGTACATAGAAGCTAATACTAGTAATTGTAAGTGCACCAAATATGACACTAAATGCAAGAATGTTTATTACTTTAATGTAGTATGATTGGTCTATGGACCATGGAAAATATTTGTTAACTTAAAAAATGAAATGGTAGGTTAAGGGAGTACTTATGAAGATGAAAAGAAGTGAAAACTCATAGGAGTCTTAACAAGTCAAGCCTTAGAGTTTATTTTTAAAAGGGATGATAATTCCATAAATATTCAACAAGTTAAAGAGTAGCTAATTCTAGAATTTAAGATAAATAAGTACTCAAGTCTGACCATTCAAGATTTGAAGGAGATTTGGTAGTAAAGTAGACAGTCAGTATGGGACTATTATTTCATATTTTTAGACATGATGAACAAGATTAATTTTATCATGGAGGACAAGGATAAGTCTACTTAGTTTGTAGAAGGACTATGATATAGAATTAGATTTGACATTGCACAGTCCCAATTCTTGACTAAGGTTGATGCTCAAGTAACTACCCTACAAGTTGAATAAATTGAGGAATATGGAGATGCTCTAGTAGTTGGCACAATAGTTGAGTCAAAATAGATGATTTTCTCAAGATAATTTAGGATGAGATGCATGAAAACAAAAAACCTAAATTAGGCTTATGGTGTATAGAGTGTGGTTGAGAAGGGCATCATAAGAATGATTATCCTAAACTCACAATAGATTTCTAAGAAATATGTAGAGTAGTAAGACATGCAACATCAAAGTATCATCTATTACACTAGTGCATTAAAAAATCCTAGAGTTTGTACTATAATTTTTGTAAATTGATAATCATGATGAGAAGAGTTGTTGAACTTTAAAATGAATGAAGGAAGATATCATCAAAAATGTCTTGATAGTTGTAATGCAACAATTACCTAATTCAAAGCAAGAAATTATAGGCCCATAGGTGGAAATGACTAGTGTGACACAAGGTGGCCCTGGGTGGATGACTTCATTGCCTCAATAATAATCCCAAGGTATGGCTCAATGAACACCATAATATCTACAATATCAGTATTAGTCCTCATTAAAAATGTCAGTCCTCAACATTAAAAATCAAATTTGGTTCCAACATCACCTCACAATTATTATGGTGGATACAATGTGCAAAAAACACAATAGGGATAATTTGTTGGGAAACATTCACAAGGTTAGGGATTTCAAAAAAATAAAGGAGGATACAAAGGAGGGTACTAGGGTGGATATCATGGAAGCTAAAATAATGATAAACAGTAAATGTGATGACTCATTCAATGCCATTTATGTGGTGAATATAATCATTTCACATGAAATTACATGAATAATCCTCAAAGATATATGTATTGTGTTTATTATAGAGTTGAAGGATAACACCAAGTTGAAGATTGTCTAGTATTATAAAAGTAGAGGAAATAAAATCCTGTGTAATGTAAATATGATAAATGCAAAAATTAGGGAAAATTCATTCATGAAAGCAGTCAAAAGATAATAATTTGTAGAGTAAGGGTTGCCTCCATTATAAATTTCACAAGATTATGGAATTAAAAAACTAAAATGGGATAAATATCCTAATCCTACTATAAAAAAGAGCTTGATGTATCAAGACACATAGGTTCTTAAATATATATAAAAGAAGACTACTTTAGAAGGAGATACCATAATTATTAACACACAAATGTATGGACAAATTATGTGAATTATGAGACATGAAGGTGTTGTGACTACTTTGATAGATTTTTTAAAAATTTTAGTACTCTATGAAATAAAGACATCTCATAGTACATTACCAATCTCTTACATAATCTTCTAGAGTGACCTCAATGAGGACAACATAATACCAACAAGGTTGTTTGGTATGTCAAAACTAAGAAACCCTAGGATGTTGGCTCTAGAATGGATATTAAAATTGTAGGATATGAGATTCCTAATGCAGTATTTGATTTTGGAAGTACTATCAAAATGATTCCTATATCTACTTGGGAGGCTATTGGTCAATAAAAATTGAGCTATAGTTCTGTAACTCTCAGTCTTGTAGATTATAAGAGAGTAGAGCCAATTGGTCACATGGAAGATGTAAAGATTAAAGTTGTTGAGATGAGTTTATGAGGAGATTTTGAGGTAATTGACATGAAAATATATGATACCCATTATCCTAGTTTGATTGGTAAGAAATGATCTTATGATGGCTAATTACTATCAGTACAATGTAAAATAAATTAGAGGCACACCAATGGGGATAAGATATTTGTTATACTACTAAATAAATATGAACATAATCCTTATGTTATTATAAAATAACTAGAGTCACCTTATGTATATGGTGATAACAATTGGTTCAAAGTCAATGCATATACAAAGAAAAATGCTCTGTGAGCTATAAAATATTATTTTTTTAAACCATAGCTTGAGTAACACATATAACCACAAACAATAAAGTAGTTAGTCCATATACTAGTGTTAACAAAGTCTCTAGCTCATTAATTTCAAATTGAAGGATGTTCCTCTCCATTTATGTGATCTCCAACTAAGTTAAAAGTAAATTTATTATATAATATAGGTAAAATAGATATGGATTATACATAGATCATTCTAAAAGGTGTCTTACCTTAGGAAGAAACATATTCAATAAGTGATAACTTAGACATGCATATGTTGAATTGGGTTTGAGGAGATCAGGAGGTATGGCCTTTATGAATGGTATTTGACACAAAACACCAATTACCACAATATTTTGTGATAGAGAATCTCAATCAATTTATCTTTAGTTTGGAACATCATGTACCATATATAGATAAATGATTGAGTGCACTTAGTTATACCTTGAATGGAACTACTATGACATGGTGGGTAGTTTATAGAAAACCAAAGTTACAATGGGATGAAGCATGTAAAATTATATGAGAATGATTTTAGCTACTACTCATTATTAGAATAGAATGACCATTATTTCAAGAAGGCCAATATTCATATCTACATATTAATAAATGTGTAGATATATGGTCTATGCAAGGTGTTGAGCTAAGATATTGGGTGTATATTTTTAGCGATACTCTAACACAACTTACATATGCATGGTATATACATAAGGAGCATAGGAGGGAAACTAAACATTGAGCATAGGTACAACAAGATTTTATCCATATTTTTGTTTTTGAAGATGAAAATCTAGTAGTTTATAATGTATTTCAAAAATTAAAAACTTTTTTATGTTATGGTTGGGTATAATATTTGGGAATTGTAACAGAATCATCATCATATTAAGAAGTAGCTCGATATTTAAATCTAGTGATTCATAACTACAAGGCTAGTAAACATGAGAAGTATATTATTAAACCTTGTAATATAATTACAGATTAGCTAGTAGAATCAAATGACAATTATGGGGATATATATTTATAAATATTCTTCGAACTAGATCAAGAATTAAATCCAATAAAAGTTTAAAGCATAGTAAAAGAGGAGGAAGAAAGACTGTGAAATGTAAACATTATAGAACAAGAAAGAGAATGAACACTATGAGAGTCAATACCAAATGGATCTAATAGATTATATTAATAACCATTAAATAATATTGAGTAAAACATTAGAATATACTTGACTTTGGGGGGCTATTGGGCTTAGAATGAGATTTTAGAAGCATTGTAACTGTTAAGATATTATTATGACGTCTTTCTGACTAAGTTCATAAAATTTAGAGGTTTAGATATATTATTGGGGGAGATGCATATTAAATTTAAATATTTCACCATATGAATTAAAAATTATCTATATAGATTGAATCCCAGAATGAATTCAAAATTGAAGGCTAAGATGGATTGCATGAAGGAAGCATGGATCATCTATCTAGTAGAAAAGGTAGATTGGGTTAGTCCCATGGTAGTATAGCCAAAGAAGACTAGTGATAATTAGTTATGTGGGGATTACCATGTACTAAATTATGCTTGCATTAATGATCCATTTCCCATACCCTTCATAGATTAGGTTCTTGAATTAGTCATAGCATATGAGGTATATTAATTCATGAATGGATTCAGTGGATATCATCAAATTCCTATCTTAGAGGAAGACCAGGCTAAAAATAATTTCACTATAGAATGGGGTTCATTTGCATATACGGTAATACCATTTGGTCTTAAGAATGCTCCATAATTTTGTTTTAGGTTGTGGTAACTACATTTAAATATTTTATTCATGATTTCTTATAGGTCTATTTAGATGATTAGGAAATCTTATCTTTGTTTGAATATCATTTGTCTAAAGTACATCTAATGCTAGAATGTTGTTGATCCCTATAAATTACATTGAATTTGAATAAATTATTGGTTTTCACACCTTTTAGTGTTATATTAGGTCACATCATATGTAGTGATAAAATTTTAGTTGATCAAGCGAAAATTGTAGTTATAGTGGGGATGCCACTTCCAACTAGTTCCAAATAGGTGTGAACCTTTCTAGGTCACACACGACATACTCTAAAAAAAATTAGGCATTAGGTTCGGCCACCCCATTTGAGATTTTTAATGATCACCATGCCTTACAATACCTATTTAACAAGCCTATGTTGAGTGGAAGGATATCTAGGTGGCTAATGTTGTTTCGATAATTCTAATTCAGGATCAACATGAAGTCAAGGAGAGAGAATGTGGGACTTAATCATTTGAATATGATACAAAATGGAGAATAACTAGAAGAGATGTAGGATGAATCCTTAGATGCACATTTTTTTAGAGCCTCTATGATCCCTAACAATATGGAGGGTATTGTGAACATTAGATAACAAAGAACATTTCTTATGCACGATGTTGAAGGAGAGAAGAAGCAAATGGTTACGTGAGCAATTCCTTATAACCTCATTAATGGATTGTTATATAATATCAAGAAAGATGATGTAATACATAGAGTAGCCTTAGACCATGAGCAATCACAAATCTTTCAAGAAGAACATCAAGGATTCATAGGATTCAATTTCATAGGAGAATCCACTATGAAAAAGGTATTATAGAGAAATATTTGTTGGTCAAATTTATTTTAGGATGCTCAACGGGTGGGACAGCACTGTGATGTTTGTCAAAGAATGGGAAAAACTAATCACTAAGATAAGATTCCCTTGGTTCTAATGATAGTATATAAACATTTTGAATAATGAAGCATTGAATTTTTAGCATCTATAACTCTTGAAAGTAAAAAAATTCATGCAAGATATATCATTACTAAAACATACTATTTAAAAAAATTGGTGGAAGCTACTATGACACCAAGTTGTAGTGCAAATAATGTCGCTAAGTTGTTATATGAGAATATCATTACAAGGTTTGGATTTTTGATTAAATTGGTCATGAAAAAGGAACTAACTTCCTCAATAACATAATCAAGGCTCTTACTGAAGAGTTCATAATATTGCACCATAAAATCAAAACCTATAATCTGTAGGCAAATGGGCAAGCTGAGGATTCAAAAAAAATATTGGGTAAGATGGTAACAAACATATGCAATGTTTAAAGGGATGATTGGGAGGATCACATTATTATGATCTTTTATTTGATATCTAAAATAAATCTAGTTTTACAAGGATCTAGCAACCAAAATTTCATACAAAATAAGACATAAAGTCATGAAACAAATCCCCTCAAGCTCCCAAGTAGAAGACCATCAACAAAAATTAACATATAATGAACAATAAAAAAGTTTAACGTTAAAAAACAAATAATAGATACTCCAAAATAAATTTAGATCTCCTCCAAGATGGATTTCTCTTTTGAAACAATTTATTTGTTATCCTTGTTCTTCTTTAGTAGTAGATCCTGGTTGGTTCTTCCCCAGGTAAATTTATAAAGGACCTATAGAATGGTTTTTTTTACCTTCAACTGAGAGGTTTTGATTCTTTTTTTTGCCTTTGGGGAAGACTAGGTGTCTTCTATGAGATCCTGCCTTGCTCCACTGTTCCCCTCTTTATTTGCTTGAGGTAATTTATTGTCTTTATCCCTATCTAGATCTTGTTTGAGCTTAATTGTTTCTACCTTTAGTTCATTCCAGTATTTTATGATGGCCAAAATATCCAACCTAATTCCTTCTAATTTCTTTAGGAAAATGTCCAAATTCCTAATTTGATTAGAGTTGTTATCTACCAAATTGTTAAGGTCCTTACTTCTATGTCTAACCACTCTTTTTGATGGAATGGCCATGGTTATGGATTTATTGCTTGATGAGGTTTGTGAGAACACAAAAGTGCATTTGAGGGGAGTTAACCTATAAAATGTGGAGGAGAATTTTATGAGAGTTTAGGTTGGGGAGCCTTCTTGATTTCCTAGTAGTACAAAATCTTCTTCAGAAAGGGTGTTAGCCAAGGTATTCTCGGGAGGGGTATCTTCTATAGAAGTGTCTTTTGCCAAGGTATCTTCATCTAAGGGAATGGATTTCCTGTGTATTATTTCATCTTATTGGATTAACAAGAGGATGATGTCATGGTGTATTATATCATTTTTGCCATTGACTTGAAAAGCAAGGGATGTGGCTTTAAGGGATTTAAGGAGGTAGTATGGCAAGCTAATTCTATAACCCTAAAAATAATCAAGTAAGAATTGATGAAAAAATATCAAAGTATATTTTCCTTCTAGGGTCAAGTATTTCATGATTTATAAAATGTCTCTAGCCAACTATGAACAAGGTATTTCTTGAGAAAACCCTTTTTATCAGTCTTCAACACAACGTCTGTCTTAATTTTTTATGTATTAAATCCAACTTGTGGCTTTTGTCTTTATATGCTTTCTCTCCTTTGCATGGCCTATTAGTGGCTTTGTTGATACTTATTTTAGACATAATTATTTTCACTCCCCTCAACCTCATAGTTCATTTATTCCAAGTGAGAATAAACTCCTTATAAATAACCTCATCATGGCCTTTTATCCTTAGTATAAATTCTTTTAGGCCCCCTTTGCTCAGTTTCTTCAATACTTTCTTATTCCATTGAACATCAATGCATAACATAGGTTCTATATGATCACAGTAACCACCCATTTGAGATCGAATGTTATTTCTCCTACTCTAAGTATTGTAGTGAAAAAATCTAGAAATAGACTTCAATGATCAAACTTGAAGGATATAATTAAGGTTTTGGGTCTAAGATATGAATTCCTTGATATGGAAATTATAAAACTATGAGGGGGGGGGAAGTTTCACACACCTTGAGTTGAAATTCCCACATGCAAGCTACTTGTTATGTATTTAAGGCTTATCAACATCATCATTGATAATTATTTTTAGAAGTTGGGCTAGGATTGAGTTGACATCATCCCACATGGCCATTATTTTGCTTCTAACCCCATAGTTAGCTAGGTAGTCTAAGATAGTGTTACACTCACAAAAGATATGTGTGATAGATGACACCTCAAAGGTGGAAATATTGCTTTGGGAATCATCAATTATGGATTTGATAGTGTGGGAGGGCATAATAAAATTATTATTGTTATTTGGGAATACCAAAAAAATTATATATGTATGATAGGATTCACTCCTTTTCAGTTAGTTTATGGTCTTGAAGTAGTTGTGTTTATCGATTATATTATTCCTAGTCTATAAATTATGATGATTATGAGGATGGGAGATCAAGAATCACTAAAAGTTAGATTAATGGATTTAAACAAGATGGAGGAAAATAAGTAAAGAGTGCAATGGAAATGGGAAATTAAAAAGTTGATTTAGAAAGTGTGGCATGATCTCAACTTGTGATCTAAGGAATTTTATCTAGAGCAAGCAATATTACTATATGACATCAGAATTAAAGAATTTTCAAATAAGTTATGCATTAGATGGAATTATCATGATGTTTAACAATAGGGAACCATTATTTTAAAATATTTTCAAGGAACCATTATAACAAGATGTGTAAATGGCTATAGGATTAAGCCTTACCATAATTAATCTTTATCATTCATCACTGAAAAAGAGAGATGGTGCTGAGTAGTACCATGTAGTTAGGAACTTTGTTTAATATTGTTTTGTTTTCTATTTTGTTTTTAGGATTGTGTGTGTTTATAAAATTCAATATTTACATCACAACACATCAAAATAAATCTTGGTCTTTAAAAATCATAGAGTGTGATCTATATACAGATTTAGCTTGAAGGAAAGACAACTAACAATAGGTACATGGGTTTCATCAATTAAGTTTGAGATCAAGGTGCCAACAAGATAGGTACAGATAAATGATGATTAGTGGTCATTCAAAATCCTTAATGATGATGCACTTGAGAGATATAATCATAGGATGTGCCATAAAATAAAGTGGATAGATGAAAATACACCCTGCCACATTAGATACCTAAAATTTGATGGATCAAAGGTTAGTAACCATCATATTAAATAATAATTAATTGAAATAAATTATAGAGGTAAATTCATGTATGAATAGTTCAACACATTTAAACTCATTACCTAGATGGATTTGGGTGGAAAACACTATATAATAAAGGGCATGAAAAATTCAAAGACATTACACACTATTACAAATAAGAAAAAATTAGAATCTACATCTAGTTAGCTACTTATGCATAGATTTCTCACCAGTGTTAGATCAGTCAATGAAATTATTTAATTCAGTACACAATAGTAAACATGGATCAATCACAGTTATTTATTCCAATCACTAATGCACAATAGGAGGAAATGTGTATTGGCCTCAAACTTAGGAAAAATAACTTTCATGATATATATCATTTTGATTTTATTGATGTGGTAGAAGCTACTCTATTTATCCCTAACCAATAAGAAGCAAAAAAAGTAGGAGTTCTTGTGCTTCAACATCTTCTATGAGGATTTGATGCTAAGTGAATTATCAATCTACCTAATTTTAGGCAGTTAGATAGGTAATGCATACTTTACAAAGTAGATATAATGAGGGTGTCATTTATATTTCTCAATATGTTACAATATTAATTAACCCTGCAAGTATGGAAATAACAATGGGGATTCCAACTTAGGGTAAATCCACTTTGCCTTATTACTATATGGCTCCACCTATACACTTAGACATGAGAGAAAAGTGTATAAGGGAAAGAATGGGAATCCTCATAGATTATATGGAATATGGTTTGGTGCACATTCTATCTGAATGCATCACCAATCAATTTTGGTAGATTACCAAACATGTAAAGTAAGCAACCAAAAACATTATGGACATTACATATCACGTGATATTCCCTACATGATGACTTTAATTAGCCCAAGTTTATAGTCTCAAAAATCATAAAAAATATTGAGAAGGTTCTCGCTTCACATCACAAGTATTTCAATATCAATTTTTAGTTTCATTCTTATGTTATACATAATGGAAGTCACAAGAGGGACCAATCAACCCAATTAGACATTTTTAGCCTACTCTGCATTCACCAACATTACCTAGACTAAGAAATGAAAAATTAAGGAGATTTAATGCATGGTGTCTTGAAATACAAGCGATGATAATTTCACAATTCAAGGTATCTCAAGACATAATGTAGTATTGAGGACAACATACATCAGTCATAAGGTTACGCAATGGCATTTAGATCAAATTGCATGAGTTTCCCAAAGAAACTGTAACCCCACTACCCTTTTTCATCACTATGTTATATGCTTAGGCATAAGTCATATGATACAAATCCTTAGTTTCTATATTAGTAAAAACTCTACACTCCATACCTTTAAGTGTGTAACAACCGATGCCTATATAGGCACAAAGTCATCATAGACACCACCACAAAAAATAATGTCCCCATCATAGGTTACCAAAGGTAATAAGAGGGAACTAGAATGATGAAATTCACCACCACTATTGGCCATGTTTGGCCCACATAGAAATTTATTGCATGGTTTGATGAGGCATGTAAAAAGAATAAGTAAGTAGTTTGCTGAAGCTAGATCTCATATGTGTGGAAGAGCTAAAGAAAATGGTCAAAAGGATTTGTTTACTTTTGTGCCAAGATCATATGCACCAAATCCTAGTTCATCCACTCAATAAAAAATTAATTTATGCATGTGCAAAGTTACCTCTTCAGTCAGTTTTCACTAAGTTTCCCATACTTAGCTAAAAGAGCTTGACCATCACTAAGACATCATATAGAATAGATATGGATCCATCAGCTTGGGCCTTCAATATATTCACCTATAAATCTCACCTGACCAGTGAATCAAATGGATTTGTCCTTCTTGATGTTAAGAACATCTCCTAAAAGTTTGAGGCTTCTAGGACTTTTACTCTTCAAGTTTGAGCCTTTAAAAATGGACTTGCAATGTGAGACATTCATACTAACATCAAATTTAAAGATAGAAGAAGAAAAACCTAATAATATTAAATTTTATGGTCATGCAACCATCAATAAAGGTCACGTGAGTATCATTTTATGGGAGTGAGGATGTCAACTTTAAGATTATGAACTATCTGTTACTTTTCAAATAGTGGGTCTCGATAGATCAATGGTCTGTACTACATCATATGTTTAGATCTAACAATGAGCATCAGTCAAAGAGTTAGTGAATCTCAAAGGTGAATATATATGTGACAAGTGTCAAAGGAATGTTCAAATGGAAGGAGATCAAAAAATATGTAGGCTTTCATACAAATTGAAATCAATGGATTGAATTGAGTTAACTTGTCAATGAGCTAAGTCAGTTTTCAACAACCAATTAGATTAAAGGTAGGCCTGGTATTCTCAATGAAATTTGGGAATCTATTTTTAAATAGAGTTTTATATGGTCTTCCAATGAGATTGTTTAAATGTTGTGAAATGGCCTAGGTAATGTAGTTGGATGAAAGGAGCATGTATGGATCACCATTAAGGTTAGAATATGGACGTTTGGTTCATATTTTTTCTCGATTAGAGTTGTTTTTAATTTAGTATTTGAAATTTTTAGGAGGATCCATGTATGCACATATGGTTTGGGTTCTTGTAGAAAAATAATGGCTCTTTTGGACTTGTTATGGTATAAAAGGTGTTAAATTTCCTATAGGTCTGTACTGATATGGAAACTATAGTAAAACCAATAGTATCAAATTGGTTTTTCACCTATATATAGACCTATGATCCAAGAATTAAGATAAATTAGAGGTGAAATTAATGAAAAAGATATTCATTCTTCAGCATGGCCGTATCTCAACAAGCAGTCATCTAAAGGCCCCAAATCATGTTTTAGTTAGGTTCATGATCATAAAAGTTTTATGTTCAAGTAGGAGTTGGTATGAAGTATCAAGGAAAAGATATAATATTGGGAACCATTTTTAGGATCTTTTAATGTATCCTCAAAAGCCTTTGGGGACCTTCTCACTCAATAAGCCATATACCATGGTCTGATTGATCAAAAGGGTGGAAATGTTTCCATTGGATAAGGAGTAAAAGGTGGTGGCTCAAGGTTAATTAATGACATAGGATAGGTGATATTTCTTGATAGAATGCTTTCCAATTCTTTCAAGCTATCTCTCTTCTTCTATATATCTTGGTCTCATTCCCTTAGTAGGAGTTTTCAACTATTTTAGAAAATTTAGCATTTTCTTTTCGAGACAAGGATACTCATCAAGAATATTGTAAAAGTGTGATCATTTTATAAGGTTAAAACCTACCAAAATATTGTAAGAATTAACTTTTGAAGCAATAAGATCAACTCTTTGCCTGTTTCTTATCTTTAACTAGTGTTTAGTATGCTCGTGTATGATAAGTTCGTGAAGGATATTCTTCCTAGTTTGCTATCCTTCTACTTGCCTCTTTGAAGATGTTCTCAAGATAATTTGTAGTTCTAGATTAGAGTTCTTTTTGGGACCTCTTCTATGAAATATTTATGCAATTGTTGAGACTATGAGATTGGGTAAGTCACAGTTGTCTTTTTTTGATCTAGTATGGGTTCAAACTTATGTGAGTTACCACTTAACTTTGGTGTATCACCCTTTTAGTTTTATTAGGATCCTTTACTCTCCTTATAAACCTTTTTTTATGAATCATTAGGCTTAGTTTTATTTTTAGGTGAGCATCAAAGATTAATATGGCCTAATCCAAAGGTTTAAACCCAACATACGTAACCCACAACGATAAATCATTCCAAGCTCAAACTGAATGACAACTAAATTATCATCATTGGTACTTCCAAAGTTGTTGAAATTACCTAAATACTTACAAAAACACCTTTTTAACCTAATGATAACCTTAATCAACAATAATCATATAATTTTTTTTAATAATGAATTCTTATAATATGAATTTTGGTGAAATTCCCTATTTGATTTAAGTTAATAAATCAAATTAAAATAAAATGATCATTATCATATTATCAATAAGTCACACATAGTGATTTAACCAGCTTTAGGTCCTTGATAAAATGTACTGCACTCAAAACTGTCTCTTTTTAATGATCATAAGGTGCTTATTACCTTAACAGGACTCAAGGTTCCATGACCTTTACCATGCTTTTAAAATTCCACATCAAGGTTAATTCAATAATCACGAAGTCACCATAAATGAAAACAAACATGATACTCTTTGATATAATAATGAAATAAAATATATATATCAACCTACCATAGGTACTTTAGAAGTTTAAAAATTCATTAATCAAACTTTCAACAAGCTATAATGTCAATGCCATGACCAAAAATTTAAGCATTAATATATTTTATTCAGTTAAGTATGGTTTATGAACCATATTCTCAAATAAAGAATAATTATCCACACTATACTTCAACATAATTAAAATATATGTATAATTCCCAAGATATAATTATGGTGACCATATCAATGAGACATGATGTAAAATTAATGAAGTTTATGAACCTAGTCACTACTTACAAGTTCATGTTGCTTCATGCAAGTGACCCATCCAAGTAGACATAATTGACAACTATTTAATTATGACCTTAAAAACCAACCCTACTCAAAGAAAAACAAGTGATAGAAACACATTCAGATTTATTAACATTATTTTCACATTGGATGTGAATATGACACCCTTCGCCCCTTAAAGAGGTAGTATTCTAGTTCCTAAGGAAACAATTCCAGGAAACTAGTTTTTAAGACTAGTTTTAGAGCCTTAAAAATGCTCTTAATATTATGAACAAAGTAAGAATGTCCTAGAATATGATTTAATTATGCAATAATTTGAAACCCTTAACCCTAGAAATAGGTAAAAATAAATCATATACTTCTACTTACTACATAAAAAGTCATTAATTCAGCTTAAAAATGCATTTTAGGAGGTCATATTGTTTAATTTAGCTGGGTAGTCAAAGCTTAGTGTAGCACTTTTTTCAAAAATACATATACTTATATATTAATGAAAAATTTAAAATTTATTCATATATTCCTATATTTACCAAAATATTTTTATTTTTCTTGTTTAATTTCATCCATTAGTTAGTGCAACATCTTGCACTAACCATACTAGATATCAAAAAAGCCATCAAAGGTATTTACATGCAACCCCAAAGTTTTTCACCATACTCTCCATCACATTGTGACATCATGATGGTCTATGGAACCCAATACCACAATAAATTATCAGCCATATAATGGCATTTACCCATTTTCTTATCCAACATTTGAAAAGGGTACCTAGTATTTTCATACTATCTGTTCAGGACTTTCCATCACCCATTATAGTGTAAAACATAAGAAAATAAAAAATTTAATTTGATTTAAATAGAATCCAAGTCAATAATGTTTCAAAATAATAATACCCACATGGGTATGGCTGACTTACTTAGTAGGTCCTTACCTTTTGTGAGCAATTATGCACTTACAAGTTCCAAACAATAATTTATTACCAACCATGTATCTAAATATTTTAGCAAGTAGGACATTGTGAGTTCTATTCAGGAGTCCAATAAGTATGTTCCTATAAATTTAACATGCAAATATTTTATTCATGTTTTAAATTTCACACATCAAATTAGATGAATTTATTATCATAATAAAATAACTATAAACCACATTTAGCCTTAAATGCATGTTAATGCACCTGCATTGATTTGATTTAAGGAAATCATAGATTCTAGAAAAATATTCATTCTATCTGTACTTATTTCAATAATTGATTTCACAAGTCATTTACTAGGGTATACAAATTATATTTTTGTGCCTTATAAGGCTATTTGTTTCAACAAAAAAATCATCAAACACATTTGTAATAGGCTTGTTAGCCTAACCTAATCTTACTTCATGGTAATATACATTAGTAAACTACTATTATAACATAAAATATCATCTTAAGACATAATCAAGAAATACCTTTCTTATAACATGTTTTTACTTTACCAATGCTAACCAACACTTATTATTCATCACATACATGTGTTTTAGCAAGTAGAACCTTGTCCATTCTACATAAAAGAAACCAAAACATAGGACCAAGTTGTGATTCATTAATCACTTGCCTCATCTCCAAATTATAGAATGAGTGTCAATGATCATTATTATATCAAGATAATACCACATGTTATAGTAGGCTCATAGCTTAACCAATCAACCCAAGTGACACATACATCAAAATAAGTACATAAAACCAAGTACACACACCATAATAAACTATTTTTTCACAAAATCTTGTCCTTATGCCATATAATGGTGAGATAGCTTAAAAAAACTTATCCAACAATGAGTGTCTTATAATTTCATAAATAATTAAATTTATATAATATCACATCATAAGAGTGTTATACCAACTCAAAACTTACTGAATTTGAGCTTTTGCCAAAAATCAAATTATAAATTAGACCATAATATTCAATTCATAATTTATAAAATATTATACAATGCCACAATTAGTATACTTTTAAAGTTATATTTATAGAATTGATCATTAACCATAGTGGGAGTTCTAATCAGACTGTGTTGAAGAAAAAAACCATGGCAACCATTTGCTTGCCAAAGGCCATGGCATAAACCATACCAAGTTTGCTTCCTGTAGTTTATATCAACATAAACCAACCATAATATAAAACAAGCCTTAATGTTTTTTTTAGAAACATCATGGTCTATCTATACTATTTCAATAGATAAGCAACCAAAATATGAAATGAACATACTTATATCTATTATTAAGGAGGTAAGAATCAATCCTTCATTATTTTCCTACTATTCAAAGAAAGAAAAAATAAAACAAACCTTAAAATGTTTGTTTAAGATACTATATAACCTATGCCTATATTGGTCATGATGTTGTTGGAAGCATATTCATCAAGATGAAGTTTACATGCTTTGAATTCATCTAGAAATCATGAAGGTTAGTTGAAACATCAAATGTGATATGGACATTATTAGCTTCATGGATCTCAAGAATAACACCACATTTTTGCAATAAAATTTTGTTTCTAGTATAGCCCAATGTTAACATTCACAAAACTTCCAATAGGTCATAATGACCATTTATACCTCATGGATTAATAAAACTTTGGTTTAATCATAAACAAAGATCCTAAGGATTCATTGACCCCCTACCCCCCACATAAGTCAAATTTGTTTACCCCACTCAGCCTTCCAGGATGGATTCATACCCATGGACCTCCCAAGGATGTCATACCCAAAGCATTATATGATGACTCACCCATACAAGTCATAAACAAATATCATGTATTCATCCTTATTTCTAAGAGTGAAATTTTATCACTTGCCTCCTATTGACATACCTATACAAGTTAATCAATATTAAAGTGATGGTTACCTTGATGCAACTTGTATTTGGGAAGGGTTTTGACTAAGCCAAGGCTAAGGGATAACAACATATTATTTATGAGGAACCTTTAGAAGTTCCTTGGTTTCCAAGGAAGCTAATTCTTTCATGTATCTTAAAGTCATGGAAAATAATATTACCTAATTTTGTTATAGATAGGTAAAAAAGTCTTTATAAACATAACATGGGTAATGTAAAAGGTGAACCAAGATTATCTTACCTTACAGGTAGTGATAGTTTTATCTCTTTTATATAAGACTTGTAGAACATATGATCTAATACCAATGCAATGATCCCAAAACCAACCAATAATTATTTCTAGATTTTAATAACATGATTGATAATTACACAAAAAAACTTGCATGTGTGCAACACTGATACCATCAACTTATAAAAAGTTGGTAATGAGATAGCTCTTACCCTCTCATGATAGTTGAGGAAATGTACTAACCCAAAAAGGTTTAATTATTAGCATATCCTCAAATAATAAATTCATGGTTATTTGTAACTTAGTCCTCAAAATATTTTCTATTTTTTAACATATTTAAAATAATAATAAATACCTTTGAAGGTCTTGTGGCCTAACCATTGAGTTAGCTTAGACTTAGATACTCCTGTCTCATCTTTAATTAGGTCAAAAATTAATTTTCAACATAAAATAAGTATTTTATCTAAAGTTCCTTAATAAGTCATTGATCCATAAAGAATTTAATATTTCCAGTGACAAGGGAATTTCATGCTAAAGCAATATTAATAATAGTTGGGCTTTCTCAAGTTGTTTGTTTTCCAAACTAAACCAATAATATAACATCTAGTCATGGTTAGTGTAAGTTTTTATTCCATTTAATGGTCTTTCCATATGCATGTATAGTTTAGATTGTTTAGGTGTATTTTAAGTCATTATGAAAGACAATCCCACATTCATGAGGAAGTGAGGACATGTTTATATTTCACATATATAATGTACCTTCCTAAAGTTTTTATGGTAAATAATGTCAATGTTAATATTGTAGTCTTTTTATTGTTGAGAAATTGTTTCTTTTGGTTCATGTTTGACTTTGCTACTAGACACAAGTAATCACATCATGCATTTGACTCTATCTAGTAAATCCTCAACTATGTACCACTTTGACATAATAAAAAAGATTTTATGGTATGTGAATGCCATTATTCCTATTGTTAAATATTGAGTTTTAGCTTGTATGTAATAGATCTTCCATTTGTTAACCTATCATATCATAGAATCACCATCTCTAAGATTATATTCTTCTTCTAGGATCCTCAAAAGATTTAGATTAAAAAAAGAATAGGGAGAAGGTGTCTCTTACTGGTCACATATCATTTGGTAGGTTTTCATGCAAAATAGATTGTGCCACCAGATCTATAAGGTGTCAAAACCCTAGGATAGACTATAAACATGACCTAATTTCATGATATTTGTTTTTAGCCACTTTTAGAGGGTTGCCATACTTTTTTGGTAATTTTTCTCAAATCCATACAATTTTTAGTAATCAAAGGAAAATCCTTACTAGGGTTTTCTAGTTTTTTATATATCTCTAGTGAGTCTTTGGTCAATTTTCAAGAGTTGGAGTAAATCTGGTGTTTTTGATAAAATTGAGGTTTTTATCCCTACATGCACTATAGGAACCATAAACATCTCTAGCACATGCAAGGATTCCTCTAAACCCCAACATGCCAAAACCTTAGTAGCTACAAATATAGGTTGCATCCCTAATGAATGATCCTGATGTTAATACTTTTGACTATGGGAGTAATTGGTTTTCTTGGCATTGGGACTTTTGACTATGGGACCAATGAAATTTCCCAACATTATGACTTTTGACTACTGAGTAATCAACTTCATTGGTATCAAGAGTTGTGACTATAGGAGTAGTCATCAACTTTGATATTAGGAGTTTACACTGTGGGAGTAGTCATAAATCTTAACACATATAAGGGGGGTTTTCATCCCTAATGTACTTATCCATTATAGGAAACATCAAACATTATGGCATTAGGACTTTGTGGTGCAATCTAAAACTTTGATGTAATAAGGCCATACAACCTTGACACAAAACCTTGATATCAACAATTTTGATTGTGGGAGTAGTAAAAAAATCCACCAAGTGCACAACCTACTCCAAACTTTGATGACGGTCTAGAAGATGTCAAATTTAATATAGTGAAGTGTGAAACTATTCATTTACAAAAAAGGGTTTTTTTTGGATGATTTCACTCCCACATCAATCACATAAATCAAATTAAGTGGGGGAGAGCACCCAAATTTGGTCTTAACCCCTGGTCATATGGGAGTTAATCTCTTGATTGTGCCCAACCCAACATTTCTTAACTTTTACTACAAAAGAGCATGAGTTTTTTTTGTAGAGAAGTTACCACAAAAAAAAATCAATAATTTGCACACCCAAATATTTTATGTAAAGTGGAGAACATTATTTTTTCTAGAAAGAAATATTCAAACATGCATAACTTTTAACTTGTTGCTCCTTTTGGAGTGACATTTTTTTAAAAGTGAATTTTTTTGAGCTCTATGAATTGGTAATATTCTCATTCCTTGTAAATTTAAACATATATAGATTTAGGGGGTGTTACATTCCTAGTCTACAACACACACAGTTCAAAACATACTTCCTTTCTACACTATAGATCTTAGTTATGTTCCAATTCTTATACCATTAAACTACCATGAGTGGAAAGTCAAAGAAAATAATTTTGTGGAGAAAAGACTTACAATAAATCATAATGGGTAAAAAAATAGATTTGATGACTAAGGCAGAGAAGGTGAAGTGGTAAAACTAAAGTGATGAAGCCTATGATCTATTATGCCTATCTATGTCTCCAAACTTACTCTTTCATATCAAATATATAACATATCCAAATAAAATATGGTCCACATTGGATAAACTCTTTGGATAGTAGGATGAAATGAGGGGTCATGAGTTGGAGAATGATCTCATGAATTTGTGTTTAGGTGACTTTGATATGATTCAAGACTTTTTCACCAAGTTTAAATCACTCAGGCTATAGTTGAAACTATGAAACATTAACAAAAAAAATGACCAATTAATTATTTCCATACTTGCCAAATTGGGTTTTGACTATTTTGTCTTTGTTTCTACCTTCCACACCACCAAGTAGGCCATTGGAGTTACATGGACCATTCCACCCTTGGAAGATTTTGCTATTTAATTAACTTGGGAGAAAAACAATCTCATTCAAAAATATACACTTTAGTCATCTAAATCACATGCCTTAATTGTGATTCATGACAAATATAAGGCTTCCTATAGTAAGGAAAAAAAAACAAAAACAAGAAGGACCTAGACCAATGAAAGGGTTATAAATTTGATGCTAAAAAAAGAGCATAAAAAAATTCCTCCTCTTTAGATGGGAAATCTAAGAAAGAATGACTCACATGTAACTACTTAAAGAAACTTGGACATGATAAATCCAAATACATAAATAAGCAGATCAACCAACTAACAAAAATGCTCGAGAAGCATAATATTAGTGTTCTTGATTTTTATAATTAGATTTCATTATCGTAGGAGTCTTCTAAGGCCAAATCTAGTAAGAAAGGAAAATATAAGGGCAAAACACTTATTGTAATTGCATCCCATCCTTCCACATGGATTCATCGCAAGACATGTTCTCATCCTTGGAGTCTTTTTATATAACTTCCATTTTATTGGGTGAAAATAATTATACTAGAGTTAGTGGGAGTGAATATTTTGAAGTGAATAATGGGATATTTCATGATGTTCTATGTGTTCCCTCTTTATCCAAAAATCTTTGATCTATTTATTAGATCACTCACATTGTTTCAGTTAATAGAGTTGAATTCATAGCTAATTTTGTGGTTATTAGAGAAGCTAATAGTGACTCCATTATTGCATTTGTAAAATAAGATCATAAATATATTTTTTATACTTTATCACATTTTGTTCCTAATCAACTCTCCACTACATTTATCACTCATTTAGATGAGGTGATTAAATTATAACATGTGTGATTCTACCATCTCAACTATTGATACATGGAGAAACACATTCATAAAGACATGGTTTAAGGGTTGCCACAAGTTAAGTTTTATAATGGAGTTTTTTAGGGTTACATTCTTGGTAAGCAGCTAGAGGAGAATTATGACAAGGGAAAATCATAGAGAGCTAACATATATTAGAGGTTGTGCATAATTACATAGCTAGTCCATTTCTAAAACCTTCATTCAATAGGACAAAGTACATGCTTACTTTCATTGATGACTATTCAAGGTATACTTGGTTTTATTTTATTAAGAAAAAATATTAGGTCTTTGATCATTTTTAGGACTTCAAAGTTCATGTAAAGAAACAATAAGGTAAAGCCATAAAGATTATATGCACAAATAATGGTGGTGAGTATGTTAGTAACCATTTTGAGAAATTATGTATATCAAAGGGTATTGAATTTTAGTGTATATCTCCATATAGTCCTCAAAAGAATGGTGTTATAGAGTGAAATAATAGGTCTTTAAAGGAAATGGCCAATTTTATGCTTCACTCCAAGTCTCTTACACCTTAGTATTGGGTTGAGGCCATCAACTATGCTTGTTACATATAGAATCAATTTCATAAAAAGACATTGAATGGAGTCACTCTTTTTGAAGCTTTGAGTGGTTATAAATACACAATAGAGTACTTATGAGTATTTTTTTTGCCTTCTAAGGCTCACATTTTGAAACAAAAACATAAGGCAATGGAACCTTAGAGTAAACTTTAAATCTTTATTGGATATATCAAGGGTGTTAAGGGATATAGGATTATACATACCACCACTCATGAGTTGTTCATTTAGATGAGTATTCATTTTATAGAAGGTCCTTAGGGATCCATACTCAACACCTCTCACTCTTCCTTAGACACATGGGATTTGATGACAATTTTGATGATTTGGATCTACCTAAGTAACATCCTGATGATATAAATTCTTCTTTTAATTATGATGGTGAGAGTAGTGATGATTATTACCCCCCTCCCAAATTAACTTTATATGATTATTAATCTCCTTTAAAATATCTAAGCTACGGTCCTCTTTAGGCTAGACAAACACTTCAAAGTGTTGGTAAATAGGTTGGACATCCATCAAATAATGATTGAATTCATTTATCTTTCTAGGATTACCCACATGCTTTCATTACATATAATTATTATACACAATCATTTCACTAGGTATTAGGAACTCATGATTGGGATACTTACATGGAAGAGGAGTATAGTTACTTGTAGAGGAATAACACTTGGGATCTTGTCATACTTCCTAAGGGAAGAAAAATTGTTTGATATAGTTGGATCCATCAAATTTTTTTTGCTGTATATGGGTTCATAAATAAGTTCAAAACATGTTTGGTAGTAAAAGGTTTTTCTCAGGTACCTAGAATTGATTATATTGAGACATTCACCATAATTACCAAAATGAACTCAATCTGACTCACTCTAACTATTTATACATCAAATCACTAGGGTGTTCATCAGATTGATGTGAAGAGTGCCTTTCTTCATAGTGGCCTTAAAGAGGAAATATACATGGATAAACCAAAAGGATTTTTGGAATATTCTTCCTTAGTTCAAAAACTTCATAAATCTATATATGACCTTAAACAAGCTCCTCAAGCTTGGTATACCAAGATGGAATCCTCTCTTATTTTGGTTGGGTTCATTAGATGCAATTTTGATCCAAATGTCTACATATTATGGAAAGATGATTCACTATTGATTCTGGTTCTCTATGTGGATGACTTATTGATCATAGGGAGTTATACATCCACCATAACAATAATGAAAACTTCTTTATCTGATAGGTTCTTAATGATTGACTTGGGCTTGTTATATCATTTCCTCAGGATTGAAATTTCTTAGTTTGACTTTGGGATTCCTATTGCACAATATAAGCATTCTCTTGATTTGCTTGCATGATTTAACATGGCTAACTATAAGCCAACTTTGACTCATTTTATATCTAGTGTGAAGTTTGAAGATAATTATCCATATCCATTAGTCTATGTTACCTTATATCGCTAACTTGTTAGTAGTCTCATCTATCTTATGCCCACTAAAACTAAACTTTCATATGCAATGGACATGGTTTCTATATTTATGTAGGAACCACATGAGTTACACTAAAAATAAACTAAGTGAATCCTCCACTAATTTAGGGAATTCATAGTTTTGGGATTCATTTTGGAGTGGGAATCGACATTGACTTTATTAGCTATACATATTTAGACTGGGCTTGTGACATTTAGAATTATAATTCTACTTTAGACTACAGTTTATCCCTTGATTTAGGACTGATTAATTTTTCAAGAAAGAATAAAAATGCTATTAATTTATCTTCTATATAAGTAGAATACATAAGAGCTATTAATGCTTTCATTGAGGCTATTTGGCTTCAAAGGATTCTCACTAAGTTTGGCATCTAGTTTTGATGACCATCAATCATCTTCTCTAATAAAGAAAGCATAATCTAGATCTGTATGAATTTGGTCCTACATCAATGGACCAAAAATATTGATATTCACATGCATTTCAATTGAGAGATCATCCATGAAAAATTAATTAATCTCCACTACATCCATGTAATGAAACAAATTGTTGATAAATTCAGTATCTTCATTTATGGGCTCTTATTAGGGTTTGAGTAGCTCTGACATCCTCTTTTGGGGGGTATTTTATTATAATTGGTTACCTCATCATACCTTTGATTTGGGATCCAATTCTACTACCCACCTAAGCTATTCTTAATGGGGGTTTTGGTTTTCCCTACA